>JAQIWU010000723.1:0-22375 GCA_034696445.1 Isotomiella minor | reverse complement strand
GACAGTGTCTGTCTAATGACAGACAATCTTATTCCATTCTTCTACAAAAGAGAAATAAATGATGATGCACCTTCCCATCTTCTTCATTATTCTGGTTGTTTGGCAAAATCTAAATCTTTTAAGATGTGATTGTGTCGAGTACCCATCTCCTCACTCATTCGGCACAAAACTTGAAGTGATCGATCACGCACATCGATGGTAAGTTTCCTTGTCATTATTATTATCATTATCATCATCGTCATGACAACAAACAACGATCAGCGCATAACTGCCCAATTATGAATTCAATTATTTTATAAAAATTGACATCGCTTCCACGCCGAAATTGTTATAAACTGTCAAGGGTTGAGGTTTTAAGGGGTCGATCATTTTTTTGTAAAATTTATCCAATCCATTAATGCAGTATGATTGGATTGATAAAAGACACTGTAGTGTGTTGTGTCTTCATCAACGGTTACAAAAAAGCGGTAAGGGCTTTGAGAAAAGAAAAAGATGCAAAAGTACTTTACCTCCACGACTACTATTTACTGTCGTATCACTTGATTCTGATTCTGATTCGTACCGTCATGTAATGCTTAATATCATTTCGTGCGTGAAACTTGAATCAAGTTGTTTTATGGATTATTAAGTTATTAACGTCTCGACTCATCTTCAAAAAATGATGTAAAATGAAATGAAATGAAATGAAGGGGAGTGAAGAGGTAAGCGTATGGACATGGCTGTTGGTCGACAGCAAATACAAAATGACCGAGACCTGATGAGGTTGAAGATGAAATGATGATGGTGTGGAACACACACTCTAAATTAAACTTAACTGAATTACACTTGAGAAATGAGACCACACCGACAAAATGATAAGCAAGTAGACACGGCACACCACAATTTAATAGTAATAATAAAATAATGACAGCAACCAAACTACCTTTACTTATGTCAAAAAAGTATTTTCATACAAAAAAAAGTGGAGTGAGAGCAGGGGGAGCTGTAATGATAATAAAATGAAGCAAAGAGGAATAAAAATTTTGTGTAATGAGGTCCAATTTTGTCTTTGATTTCAAGAATTTATTATTGCTAAAAAAACTTTTCTTTTGTGTGAGGGATCATGGCTACATGCGCCTTTGCAATTGCAAAAACTTAAAGATTTGACAGAGTTTTTATAACGTGATTTACTTTCCCTCAACGTGAGGTCAATTACTACCAATTTGAGTAAGTACTTACAAGAATTTTACCTCTTCTATGCAGCAAGAAGTGAGCACGAATTTCGCTTGATAACTTATTCTTCTTAGGTTCCTTCCTTACAGCCTTATATAATCAAAAAGATAAATGCTAAATGTTTATCTTCTCAAACATAATTCCTCATTCGCGGTGTAATTGACCCATTATTGTATTAATATCATCTCAAACTTCATAATTTTCATTTTTGATGAGGAGTTGGCCAAAACGTGCAAATCTCATGCAACCCCAAGACAACAAATCGTCTTCAAAAAAATGTCTTCTAGTCGAAGAAATTAAATTAAATGGGGTTGGCAGTAGTAATATTAAAGTGAGCAGGAAGGAAGGAAGAAAAGGTGAAAGCAACGACGGCAAGCAATTAAGTTAGAAAATGAAGGATCCTTAAGGTGCATTTATGTGTGGTGTCTTTTGGTTATTGTGCTGAAGGCTTGGAAAGAAGGATTCCACATCATATTCCATAAAGTGATAATGACTGGAAAGAAGAAAGACTGACTTGAGACAGCAAAACTAAAAATTCACGAAAAGGAAGCGATCACATATGAAAATACTTGTTCAGACAAAATGTAATGCTACGATTCCAAGTATGTTTCGTTTCGTTGTGTGAGAGAGTGCCAACAAGATCAAAGATTAGGGATTTTGCATATACATACGCTACAAACAAACTCTTTATAAATACTCAACAAACATCGCCCCATTGTTATTATTGCATTGCACGCGTAAAGTAAGTTTATCAAATCGAATAAAATGTGTTCTCCCCCGTCTTTTACCTGCCAAGTTGTACCGCACCAGACAGACCAGAGAGAGAACTGGAAAGGAGAGGATTAGGTAAAATACAAATACAAATAATAATAAGAAGCTCATGATGCAGTTCACATCATAAAGGAAGAAGGGTAGGTGAAGTTGTGGGCGTGTGGGTCGTGCAAATAGTTGGAAGCACACCTCTTTTGTGAAAGTGACGAGTGAACTGGGCTTGAGTGGAGCTGAGGCAACCAATCGCTTGTACTCGCCTGGCCAAAGGGTTGATTGGATTTGGACTTTGTTTGGTTGGAGAGAGGCACAGGTGGGGGCTCTATCTCTATCTCTCCAACACACACACATCATTTAAGAACTAAACTAAAAAGTAGTAAATGAAGAAGAAGAAGAAGACAGTTTATTCACTCGCTCAAAAAATTATCAACGCAACTCACTTCTTCACAGTTAAACAAGCTTTGGTTGGGTTGAGAGACGAGGCTTCTTTTCTCCTATATACCAATTCATCTGATGCCTCTTCCAGACGGTTTTTCACTTCATTACATCCAAGCTCTCTCACCGACTATCTCATCCCCATTTACCTCGTCTCGTCACAACGTTTCATAAAATAAAATACAAATCCATTGTTTTCATACTTCAGAGTTAGAGTGAAAGTGGGAGTCAGTGTGCACAAGTTGGTTTTTGAAACGTGGGATCGAGCAGATTCAAAAAGTTTTGCTTTCTCCACATTCAACTTTCTCCAGGGTTTAAGTAAACAATAGACAGATAAAAGTTATGGAACCTGAATTTATGTATGTGTGAAGTGTCTAACTGGCGACAATAAAAATACGAGGCGCAGAGAGAAAGTCGCTTTAAGTGCATAGGTTTAAGATAAAAGGAGGATGTGGAAACGTGGGAAAGAAGAGGGGGATATTTTGATTCAGGTTTTACTAAAGTTTTTGTTGTTAGTTGTTGTTTGTTACTAATACAGCACTATCAAACAAGTTAACTCTAAATGATTATCGAAAACAGTAGTAGCAAAAGCCCAAGCAGGCTAGACGTGTTAAATCATCAACATCATCTGAAGAAGAAGGGACACTTTTGGGATATGGATTTCCCAGGACAACTGCCACCCACATTGTCCACAACTCCAGGTAATTATAAAGCATTCATTGATTATCTTGCATTAATTTCCATTTCATATAATCTGCCTTCTTGCAAGATAAGAAGAAATTGCTGTTACGATGTGAAATGACAGAAAGAGTAAGACAATGCAAACGAAATAAGGCAGCGAATGATATTTTTATATTTCAATGAGCAAATTAAAATTGAGGGCGCAAGGAATTGTACATTTTTTTCATTTGCACAAAATAGTTTTCAGATGAATTTAGGATATAGAATAGAGATATGAAAGGATAGCGTGGCTAGTTTTTCTGCCAGGGAAAGTCAATAACTCTTTAGAATGCGAATTGGAAGAAAAAAATTGTGGGATACCTAGATTTTGTGAAAGTGAAATAGAAGAAGGCGTTTGTGATCCATTGATTGCTTTTCCATCATCATTTCAAATTGTCTGACTGCCATAAGTGGGAAGAGAAAAGCACTGAGCAACTGAAATCAAGAAACTTTCACCCTTGTTTACATTTCAGCATCAGATTTATATGCTATTCATACAGTGGTATTATTCATAATTTGCCAATTACAAAATCAGCTTAAATAAGAAAGAAATTTGAAATTGGTGTAAGAAGTACTTTGTTTCAATGATTTCACATTTAGGGAAAGCTTGTTTTTCTGCACTAGAAATAAAAAACCTCGTCTCAAACAAGTAGGTAATAATCAATCATCTTATGATTAATATGTAAATTGAATTTCCATCACCGAAGATGTTGGGTTGGTTGGAACTTGGTAGTGACCCAAGGGTTCAACAGGATAATAACTCGAGCACGTCTGGATTTATTATTTGTTTGTGGACATTGGTTTGGTCAGGTTGATGGGATAAAGAAGGACGAGTGTGTGAATGACACAAAAGTGAAGATACAAAATAATTTAAATTTCAGGCGGAATGACGGCTCACCAGTTACGTGATCTTTACGTAGCTAGTACAGGGGGAAGTGGTGGAGGATCTGCCGCTGGGGGTGGGGGCGGCGGTGGAGGCACCACAGGTCCTCAATTCGGTCCATCTCCTGGAGGGACTCATTTACAATCTTCCAGACTGCTAGACTTGTCACCGGTTGCACCTCTGCGATATGGCATCAGGCCATACGACCATTTACAGATGCTTCAGCAACAAGGAGCAGTCAACAAATTGCTGGGTAAGTACTTCAAGTGTGTTTTATTGAAAGCTGGAGAAAGGCAGGATCACCACCAGCCCCAAGCATAATCTCTGGTTGCCCCGCATCATACCACACTGCAGGTTTTTTGCTGATTATTAAAATAAGATCCATATTTGCATGTTGCCTGGACTGAGTGAGTTCTTCATGACGTTACATAATATAAGTATCAAAGACTCGAAATAAGACGTTGAGAGAGAGATATAAAATTAATGTAAGGAAGGGTTATTAGGAGCCATAAGAGTATAAAGGAAACGATGATAAGATATTGACACGCAGTTTACATAATATTAAAATACTTCACCTTCCTGCGTCAGTCAATCTACCTTTCTTGAAGTGCTAATAAAATAAAATAAAGAAAAATCCCTTCTCTTGTCGCGGTCCTCCTCACATTACATTGCGCAGTCAGGTTGAGAAAGGACGACTTTTGTTGGATGTGGGTGAAGAAAGGAGATGGATTGCCGATAATAAATATAACACGAACATTAAGTACCTTCCTTGCTTGCTTAATTGCTTCTTCTTCTTTACATTCGGTGTCCTCTGGAAAAAGTTGTTGTGTATAAATAAATAAAACACAGCCATCATTATTAAGTAGAAAGCACTATTTCTCTCTCTTTTATGTCACCATTTTGTCAGGCCTGGGTGTGTATGAGATTGGATGCGAAGGTATTATTTATTTGATTTGTTTCCGACAGCTACTAAGAGGGTACTCAAGTACCCCTCTGACATAAATTTTGGCACAACTATTGGCTATTTGCAAAAAAAAGTGCGAGTTAACTAGGTAAAGGTGATCAGGCAGGCATTTATGCTGCATAACGTCAACCGACCTGGATAAAAAGAAGCCAAGCAAAGGGCAGGAAAAGGGAGGTGGTGGATCTGGAAGTCCGCTCAACTTACCTTCCTTCAAAAAGCAGATGAAGATGATGTTGATATGATGCTTAAAAAGACTTAATGAGTGTAGTAAGTATTCTTCTTGAGTGCACTTTATTTAAGGGTCATTCTATTCTATCTGTCTGCCCATTGTTTGTGTTTTCATGACACAAGAACGAACGAATGAGAGCGACATACTTAAGATAAATATTACACACAAAACATAATACGATCATTAATACCTTCCTCAAGGTATACCTGAATGAAGAAGGGCTGTGTGGGAGACTTGACTTCTTTTCTTGTCGGCTTGACAACTTTAAAAGAAAGCGAAAAACGTAAAAGAAAGTACTTAATTTTTTATGCCAGGCTTTAAGTCCTCTATAAAATGAATACTTTTAGCCTTCCTTCTTCAACGACGGACATGGACGTTGACAAAATTTAAATTTGCACCGATGCTTGGGTTCGAAGGCACAGGCCAGAGTTTCTTCCCCGGAACTTGAAATATCGCTTGAAAAGAATCAGACAAATTAGAGGGAGAATGATTGATACCCTTGTTCCTTTCTCTAAAGAGGGTATTACCTGCATTACATCCACTGCCTTCATATCTGATCAAAGGAATGAGAAAGGTTAAACAATGCAATGAGAAGCATAGGGAAACTTTTCTTCAAAGTGAGCAGTCAAAAGTCGAGTCAGTTGTGAAGTGGTAATTTATTTAAAAACGTCCATGTCCATTGTCACCATCATCCCAGAAAAAGAAAGAAAGTAAAGTAAATTGTCATGATCCTGATCGAATCGAAATGGCAATTAAATTGGTTTATCTCGGCTTTGTGTTTTCTCAAAACTCCTTCACATCCCTCTTCGGTCGAAGATGATGATGATGACGACGACGACGACGAAGATGTCTTTGAAATAATAAAGATAAGGCGAACAGTGGTAAAAAAATGGGTAAAGTTGAAAGTGCATTGCATTCCCTTCTCCTTATCACTGTTGCCATCATTGACGTCTTCTTACTTGGTTAAAATAAAATGGAAAGCATTCAATTTTGTCGCATTTCTATTCCATTTTTTTTTCTCCCAGTCCCTTTCCTTCCAGTCATTTCTCAGAGAGTGAAGGAATGTTAAATTAATTTAAGTAAATCGAGTTAAATGTGTGGTAGTGGTGGGTTTGTAGGTTGGTTGATTAAGTACTTACTGTGCGTTCGTTTGTACTGGAGAATAATGGTTCGTTGTGTGGGTAGCAAGCATCATCATCATTATTATTATTAAAGTGCAACTTAAGTGTTTCTTGTGGTAACCTCTTTAATTAGTGAGATAAGAAAGGTAAAAGTGGGTCCTACTACTACTACTTAAAGATGAAACATGATACCTGCTACATGTCATTATGTGATGATGTGATGTGTCAGCAGTAGTGTCTTTCTTTGGAGAAACTTTAATTGCTTTCATTATTGCTTACTTAGTTAAAACCCGACAGATAGACACAGACACAAAGTGCAATGTGGAAGAACAAACATGGATTTAGATTATGATAAAAAATGAGAAAAAGTAGGAAAGAAATGATGATAACAGCAGCTTATATGCACTCCTCCACCTACACCGTCTTCTGCTCCCATGCTCTCTCTCGTCTTTTATCTCATGCTCTGCAAAGGTAATTAATTAAAAAGTTTTGGACTACTGCGTATTTAGACATACAGACTTTGTTGTACTGCTGCTGGAGAACCTTGCTAATGAATTATGGGGAAATTGAGACATGTCTGATGATTGAATCCCTTCCTTTCCTCGTTATTTCTCTGTAGATATGTTATTCTCCTCCGACCAGCACTCCATCATCATATCGATTTGACAAGTTAACTTGGTTGCCGAACAAAATGTTACGACATGATATTTATGGGTAGCTCTCTCGCTTTCTTTAACTTTTATGTAAATTTGATCATGTTGTGAAGAATCAAACAAATTTCACGCTGAGTCTGACCGACACATCGTAATAATAATAGTGATGATGAACATATAGGACATTAAATCAAATCAAATCAATCTGACTGACTGAGTGAGAGTTGTGTGGGTGGGTATGGTTGAAGGGAAGTTATGGCCCATCAACCAACAATAAGCAAAGCAACTTAACTAACAGCACCACTACTCCATCTCAGGCGTACGCTGATGAGAAATGAGAAGTAATAATAATAACGATTAAGATAAAAAATGGTGCATCGTTTTTTTAAGCATGAGAGAGCAAATGGACAAAAGACAAGGTAAGTACGCACTTCATACCTCTCTCTCAGAGTCCGTCCACCTCCACCTATACTCATTCACTCGATGCCTTAATGGTAATCAATCAATTACGGATCAGAAAGGAAGAGGTGGGTTCGTTTTAAATTAAAATCTTACGGACGGAGAATATGATTTGAGAGGAATGCAAATGCTCCTTGGGGCAACCTAAGCCAAGTCAGCTTCCTAACAAAGGAAAGCCACTCGACTCGCTTCAACTCATTTAATAAAAAGCTTAATTCTAAAATAGTAGTAAGTCAAAGTCAAGTCATCCTTTCTTCCTCCTCCTCTTGTTCTCCTGTTCTCTGCGTTAGGAAAGAAGAATCGGTTGATGATGCTTGTCTATTTAAAGATAATGAATTTTGACGAGCCAATAATTCAGGATTATAAAAAAAATCATTAAATTGAAATTGAATAATGGATTCAATTCTCTTCTCATCCTGCGTCCATCCATCCATTCAGTCAAGGAAGGAGAAAATGAAACGAGAAATGAAGCAAGAAGACTTGGCTTCTTGCAATTTATATATGCTATCGAGTTAAGGATGATGATGAGAGGATGAAAAGCATGGAGTACAAAAGATATGCATTTTAGTTTTTTTTTGCGCTGGTAAAAAAGAAAGGGACGAAAGAGCAAATTAAAAAGGGCGATGGGATTTTGTGAAACTGAAACAAGGTTTCTAGAAAGACGAAGAGTTAAGTGCGCAAATATAACAATTCTTTAAAAAGTAAAATGCCACCCATCAAAAATGACAATAATTTATCTTTTAGCCATTCTGAGTAGGAATTGAGTTATTTTTTTTGGAAAGGAGATAAAAGGGAAGAAAAGAAAAGGCGAAATTATAATTTGTTGCAAGTTAAGCTCACTTAATTAGCTATCTTTGTTGTTAGAGGTTCGTTTGATTGGCTGGCTAACCTCTTCCATATCTTGCTTTCCCCCAGAAGGCTTGAAGGGTAGCTTTTTTACTCCTTAAAAGGTTTCAAGCAAAGTAGTTTTGAGATATAAAATCGTCATAAATTTTGCAACAAATTGCAAAAACTTGAGTAAAGTTAAGCAATTTCTATTTCATTTTCTCTCTAAAATTTACGAGTCTCTCTTCTGGACATTGTTTCCTCTCATGATGATATGGGGTGCCTGCATTTCTTCTCTTTTTCCTTTTCTTTTGTTGCCTAATTTGACAGCAGTTGGGAATTGCACTATGTTCATCTAAACCCTCCACATTTATCGTTGTTTTTTTGAGTGAGTTGATTTGGATCAGTCGTAGGTCGGTCGGAGAGGAGAGACTCCAAAGCAAAATTGAACAAATTCACTTGACTTGACTTGACCTAACTGTTATTAAGATGGGAATGGGCAGGGAACCGGTTTATTTTATTTTATTTTATCATATCACTCCTCTTCTTTCCTCTCTTTCTTTCTTTTATTTTCTCTCTCCCTCTGAATTTTAAAATCAGTTCTCATTTTGCCGAGTGAAAGATTGTTAGGTAAAAATGCGTATGAAATGAAGATAGTTATGTTTTTGATACACAGGAATTTTGCACAAAGCGATTGAAAGTGTACCTTCGGCTTAGTTTCCCCAGGTTTGCTTTGCGTGCACCAACGAGTCAATAAAGGTCCACTTAAATATCCATTAACATATCCCCTTCATCAGCCATCCAACCCTTCTTTTTAATTTCGTTTCTGTTTGTCTGACCGTCTCCTTGTCAGCATGTGTGTTCTTCCATCTATTTTTAATGGCATACTCAAGCACCTAGAATTTTATCATTTTATGTGAATTTTTAGATGATACACTTCTTTCCCATTTTTGTAAACTAGTCCAAGTTTTACGATTTTCCTTGTAGAAAATTAGTTCTAAAATTAGTGAATAATTACCAGTTCCGCTTCTCTTTTCAAGCAAAACAAAGTAAGTAAGAGAAAGTTAAGAACATAAACTTTTGTTAATATCTTTATGTCAAAGTGGAAAAAATTTTTTGCTTGCAGATTTTTTGTCTTGTACATACTGTCAGTTCCGTGCCAACAAAGTAGTGGGTATGTGTAAGATTAAATTTGGGATAAGCAGAAGAAAGAAGTAAAAATGTTTACTGTTGATGAGAAGAGATTATTGTTGTTGAGAACTTTGTCTAAAACAGTTAAAAACAAAAAGGCAAACCCTGCAATTATCCACTTGCAATTTGACCTTGCCTGGTTGCTTCTTCTCTCTTTCTCTTCTCCAACGATAAAGTCACCCTTTCGCTCATGTCAAGTGGAAGTGAAGCAGAAGGAATGAATGCTTCACTGTTGCTTTTCCAACAAAAATTGGCGTAAATTTAAACTGCCAAGACGTTACTCCTTTATCATTTCCTAATGTTACCTTTGCAACGGACGGATAGAGAGATAAACCATTTGGGTTTTATACTTGAATTTAATTTCGTGGGAACGAACCAAAGACTTTTGTTAACAGTTAAAGAAAACTTTTATAACTTGGAGATAACTCGAGTAATTAAGCATGTGGAATGTGTACATGTGGAATTTCAAAATTAGCGAAAATTATAGAAAGGAAAGAAAGTTATTTTTTGTTATAAATTGGAGAAGCATGGTTTAAATCCCTTTACTCAAGCACATCTCTCCCCGTGGTTGTGTCTATCTGTCATGTTAACAAAGTAGCAAAGTAGTTATATTAATTTGAGGAAAAATGATAATTTGTTCATCCCAGAGTTCTTTGCTCATCATCATGTTGTCTGTCTTTGCAAAAGATGGGACGAGATGAGACAGGTGCTCTCTGAGGCTGGTCGTGCCTGCCTATGGTCTAGTCTCGTTGGTCAGTTTCTTGAGTTAGTTAATAAAGGCAATGGTTAATAACAGACAGAAAGGAGGAGGCGGGTTGATCGTGGCAAGCATTGAGTTTGTGTGGAAGATTGCATGCAAGACTTCAGATTTCAATTATAATTTCAGTCCAATTCAATTCAAATCGTTGTCCGTCATAATCATCATCAGTCAGCCTTCTTCTTGAACACAAAAATTCACGTAAAACCAGTAGCACTGTATTGTGCTAATTCCTTCTCTTGACCATCATTATTATAACACATTTGGGCCACTTTTTTTTTTATCAGAGGGTTGCTCGCTGTGAGTTCTGTTTGTCCGTCCGTCTGTCCCATCCTCACTTTTATTCCTGGGGAAGTCGCTTTCTTCTATATCAATCTTTCAAGGATAAGCCACATGTTGACAGAGAAATGTGTTTGAGGGGTGAAAAGGTAAACGTACGTGATAAAGAGGCAGGCAGAGGGAAATGATGATGATGATGAGATTATACGTCATGAGAAGAAGAAATGCGGATTTGAATAAGAAAAAGGGTTCTTCTTTCTTGCTTCCCACATTTTTAGTAGAGCGATTAAGAGCGATTAGTAAAAGTTCTCTTGGATGAACTGCTCACTATCTCTTCTGATTCTGACTTTCATTTCGACTCAGTCGTCGTCGTCGTCGTTATTGATCAGAGGGGCTGAGGAACAGTCTAGCCTATCGCCTAAGCTTTACTTAATCGAACAGAGCAAATCCAGTTTTCATCATTTAATAATTTCTTTTGATTTGATTTGATTGGACTGAAGCAGAAGCAGAAGCAAGCAGGGTTGAAAACTCTGGCGTTATTTGATGATATTCTTCGTTACAATAATCATGTATCTTTGGCTCCGTTGGTTTGATTGTGAAAAGTATTAAAAATGAAAATTGAACAGAAAAATCACACGGATTGATGTTTTACAGTCACAGTCAATTAGGAGCCAACTTTTTGATGAGTCCATCACATCTCTCCTCTTCTTCATCCTAGATGCGGCCAACACGTTTCTCACTGTCTGGCCACGCTAAAGAGTAATAAATGCTAAAGGATTATTCGATTGGATTACTCAGGGTTTAGCTCATCAGTAGACGATTACAAGGAAACGACCCGCAATCCAAAAAAACTTGAATGACTGAGAGAGAGGAGAATATATCAAACAATTGAAACAAAAGTTTTGAACTCAGCAAGCAAAGAATGAAAGTGACTTTCTGCATTTCAAGTCTCAAATTGACCCGAAAAAATAATCATAAAAAGCCATCTATGCAAAGTGTTTATGGGTATTTATCATCGCGTATGTGCAGTCAAGTTAGTCCGTCACGCCACGTGCCATTTTATGCATATCACATAACCATTATTGGGAACAAAATCAAACGGTCACACATGAACAATTCATGCATGAAGAGAGAGAAAACCGAAGAGAGAGAGAGGCGTGTGTGGGTGCGTCGTTCAGGGATTTTTTATTTATTTTAATTTAATTTTAAGTCTCATTTGTCTCACGTCTGATTTGATTTGATCTGCCTACCTTTAAAGACTGTGAGGAGACTGTGTGTGGCACAGTTGTGGGATTAGTAATTAATTAGGCTCGGACACTGGTTGTTGGTCATCGTTATATCGTCATCGAAGGTGTCAAGTTTTATTATGCGAAGAAATGACGGCTTTTGACAGTCGGTTTGCATGAATGTTTTTAAGGTTTTGCGTTGTGGTGGTCTACTGTCTGTTCTTTGGTATAGTGTCGCTGTGTTGTTGAAAGAAAGTTCTCATTCCTCGAAGGACATAAATAATCATTTTTCACGCTCCTCACTCTTTTTATTTTATTATATTTTCTCTATTCATTCATCTGTTCATAAACATCTTCCAATAGCGCACAATTGTGTGTTCAAATAGATTTGACTTTCTATTGCTTCAGTCTTTTCTAATGCCACAACAACACGGTATGGTCGTTGCGGCGTCGTTTTACATTATTTATGCTGCCAGATCATCTTTTTTTTTACATCGAAGTACACTTACTGCAAGTGCAACCAAATACCAAATATTCATTAAGATTCATTCATTCATTAGCCGAAATAAGGGCAATAATAATTAGCTCAAACTAGATGACAAATACGAACTGACGGACGGCCATGGCACTGGATGAGTGTCAAGAGTCAGAAAGATGCGACGTCGATTAGACCAACGATCGAGTGCAAAGAGCCAAGCGATAGATTAAAAACTGTAGCAACAAAAATGAATAAACTTCTTTTTTAACCACATTTTTTCTTTTTGCTATTTTCACAGGATCACTCAGACCACCTGGAATCATTGGAGGTAGCAAACCAAAGGTAGCAACGCCGACAGTTGTTGCGAAAATTGAACAATATAAGAGAGAAAATCCTACCATTTTCGCATGGGAAATACGAGAACGATTAATAAACGAGAGTAAGTATCTAAAACTTTACTTCAACTGTAAATGCTTTCAAAGGAACATGTTAGATTTCTCAACCTCAACCTCTCAATTTTTCTCCAACTTTCACCTCCCTTTCCTTCTTCCTTTGCTTCTTCAATGTACTTAGGTATTTTCTTTCGTAAAGCTGATACCATCCCGCCTTATTTATTTACTAAGAGTCAACAATTAGTATCGACATTAAGCTTTTATGGCCTCTTCTGTGCGTCATGTTGGTTAGGCTTTCAGCTTTTATAGAATTAATCAATCTTGTCCTGTCTTCACCTGGGTCCGCATGCATTCAAATTCAACCTGTTCAAAAAAGTGGTTTTCTGTTGGTTAAGACATTACTGCAAGCTGATGATAAGATAGGGAAAATGTTTGAAGCCTGATGACAAATACGTTGAATGGTTTTGTAATAATATTTATATTTTAGACAAGCATTGGGTCCAAGTCTCTGATTAAACCAAGGTGCATAATGAGACGCTGAATTAGAGACAGCAGAAAATAGTTCAATGTCAGTAATATACTGCCAAGTCAGGCAGATAATTGAAGAGGTGAGAAAAGTAAAGAAAGGCGACATTAAACAGTTACGTAATCTGTAGAAAAGGACATTAAGGCAACGTAAAGCGAGCATTGATGCAACAACAGTCTGAATTTGCTGAAGAAGAAAGAAGAAGGGTTGCAATGCATTACTTTTTTCCGTGAAGGCAGAGAGATAGAGATGAATGTGATTTGATGCGATACGTTGTGACCAATAAATCAGTCCAGAAGAGACAAGTTAAAAGTGAAGTTCACTTCAGTTTAGGGTGTGGTGGCGAGGAGCGGCGTCTCTTCTTCATTTAAGAACTCTTTTTTATAGTTCAATCTGGTGAAAAGTCAAGCCAAGATTTAACAACAACTGTGTCACCTTTGTTTTATTCCCTTTGGATATGAGAAGTGAACAAAAAGTTGACTTTTATTATTACTTACTTGGATAGAGGCGACCTTGTGCAGGCAATAAGACAAATTTGATAACGTCAACTTAAAATACTACTCACCTTTTGCTCGCTTGCACTTTTCTTGATGATGATGACCATTTCGTTATTCTCGTTCCCAGCCGCAATTTGTTTTCAAGCCATGACACGCATAATGTCATTCTGTTGTTGATGCCGATGATGATGCCTTTGACATAATAATTAGTAAAAGAAGGAGTGGTATTAAATGGCGAGAGTGAAAATCGATTACGTAACTCAATTTTGAAATTTCACATTCTTTACTCCTCCAAGCAGGCACAAACTACGTAACTTAACTGGGAAAAAGGGAAGATGATGAAGATGGATTGAATGATGAGACATGATTTGAGTTGAGTTGAGGTGTGAGTAATAAAATAATATGTAAATAAATTAAACAAGGCATTCATGAGAAACGAGTTAAAGCTGAAAAGCTAAGCTGCATGATTCTTTTAATTATAAGTGGGGGATGAATAATAATAAGAAGACAAGGGATGAGATGAGAGGTGTCCAGTTCAGTTTACTTTCTCAGTGCAAAGCCTCATAGTTTTTATTAGTTTTTTAGTTTGAACATTATTTATCCGCATGAAGAATATAACAACAAGGCTACAATCAATGTTCCGCCGCTTAACTGAATACACACCAAACTTTATTTACAGAGCTTTTGTTTGTTGCCTTGTCTTGTTTGCTTTGTTCATAAAAAAAAATATTTATTGTTGGCTAGTTAGATAGTTGAATTGACTTGTACCGAGAGAATTTGTTCCTCCATCTACGAATATTGATGGATTATATGTGGATTTGCATACTCAAAAACAAGGATTTTGCATTCGTTTTCAAGCAAAGAAATGGGAGTCTACCATTGCCCCATCAAGCATTTTTTACGTCTTAAACGGTAAAAGGGCCATATTTATGAAAAACAACAACCAAGGAAAGCTACTAAGAAAAGAAGGAACAATCGAATCAACCACAAACGCTATACGGCACCGGTTCCGTTGTTGAGTACTAAAAGCTAAATAAATATAGTTGTAAATTTTCCAATCCATCCACCGCCACTCAGTAGTCATCGTGAAGATGGTGATGATTAAACAATGTGAGCGAGGGGGCAATGAATGCAGTGCAATTTTTGGTTGTTGAACTCATCAAGCTTACGTTTACTTTGTTAAGGTAACCCAATAAATTGCAGGAGAAGAATGGACAATATTTCTTTTACCTGCCGACGTGCACATTCTTGCGAGATGCAATTCGTCAAATCGATTCAATTCCGCGACAATGAACCGAATGATATTTGTGCAAGTTTTTATTAAAAGCAGAGTCTGCGGAAAAGAGATTCAGATTTTACTGGAAAGCCAGTGGGAACGGGGATCCACAAACTTTCTCCGCTGTCTGATCTACTCAGCCCTCTGTGTGGAAGAGTTTTGCGTTGTTGGTGGTGGCTGGTTGTTAATTTATTATTATTATTTAGTTACTTGCTATCTATTTAATTTGTAAAGGTTTAATTTGAAAAGAAACCAGGCACCGTCAAATCAAACTCAAAGGCATCAATAAATAAACTGGCTTACTTTTATCTATCGGTGATTTGCTTGGCTTGTGTCTTCTTCTCATTCTGCAACAATCTATCTATCTATTCATCAATACTCATGTAATGGTACAATGTAGGAAGGGAGAAGGTTTAGTTTAGTTTAGTTACCTCCACTCAACACGGGCAGGTCCTGTCCTGAAGTGAAGTTGAAGTGTGAACGAGAGGTAGTGCGTTAGAGTTACCTACTTGGGTAGCTGGAGGCAAAGTTTAAGAAGCGAGGACAGGTGTCTAGAGCCATTAATCAAAATTAATGAGGTCCTCTCTCTTCACAAAGAAATCTCATTTTGCTCTCTCTCTCTCTTTATAACAAAGTTAATCCAATCCATTGAATTGCTTTTACATTACATATTATTACTACACATCACACACACACACACCACCTTCTTCTATCTGCTTCTTCTTTAGATTAGACGGATCAGTGGGCTTTTTGTGCCACTAAATAATTTCAATGGGAAAACTAACATCCCTAATTTTCACTCTCTTTTATATACATTCATTCATTTATTTCCATTTGCTTTAGCCCTGCAATGTGCGAGCGTAATAATAAATAAAATAGAAAATTACTTGGCAATTTAGCACACTGCATGTGTGAGGCACCTCGAAACCAAAACGAAATGATTCGAGAATGAGACTTTAGTTTTTAAAGGACTCTCTCGGAAAGTACGAGAAGCAGGTGAAAATAAATGACTTGCGTACATCATTTGTACCTCCCGTTTCACTTCGCACCGAGGGACAGGGGTTCAACAATAACAATAAATTAACCAAGGGGTCTATTTTTGGAGGTAACTAATTATGAGTTTGCATAATAAATGATTGGGACTAAATTCCGGAAATTAAGTCAATTCTTTTTACAAGTCAAATAAAGTCTTACCTCGCCCCGTAACATCTCACTGATGGGTAAAAAGTGTGAATGAAAGAATGAATTAAATTCTTGCCACGCATTTTTCTTTCGTTTTATTGCAATCGTGTTGTTTGCTTACTGAACAAAGTTGTGACAGCGTCTTTCTCTTCTTTCTCTTTGAGGTGATGAGAGTGAGTGACAAGGAGTAGAAGTTGATGTGATAGACAGCCAAAATACGTAATACAATAGTCTTTTCAAACCGGTTTACATATTATATATTTACTGCACTTACTACATTAACAGGTATCAAGTTTCGTGCATTTGCTGTACATTTTTATTTTCTATTTGTCCAGAAGACAGATTGAAGATTCGCCACTTTTCATTCATTCATTCATTCATGTGTGAATCTTTGCCATGCCCTTCTTTCTTTTCTGTAGGTTCCTTTGGGAGATGACTTTTAATATAACTGCATGTCCATTTCACACTCAATTCGAAAGTAATTGAATGACTTGAATGTATATTCGCAGCTGTCTGTACCAACGCCACGGCGCCCAGTGTGTCAAGTATTAATCGGATCTTGAGGAACCGTGCGGCGGAACGAGCAGCTGCGGAATTTGCACGTGCAGCAGGGTACGCAGGTCTCTATCACCCCTACGCCTTCCCTTGGCCTGCTGCAGCAGCGGCACACCTGTGGCCACCACCGTCCCTTGGAGGAGGTGGTGGAGGACCTTCATCCAACGTCTCAGGTGGCAATTCGGCAGTGGCTTTGGCAGCAGCAGCAGGCGCAATTGCGGCTGCCACTTCTGGAGGTCCACTTCATCACCACCTCCTCCACCCACACCACCATCATCACACGACCACGTCCTCCTCCTCAACCACTGATCTCCCTCATGCCAGCAGTCACTCCGCATCCTCAACCAGGCCTTCGTCCTCAGACAATGAAAGCCCTAACATTCGAAGCCATAACCGTAAGTACTCACCACCACTCTCACTTTCTTCTTCTCAAGGCATGAGTGATCTGTGCACAGAGCAAACTTTTTTTGTTATCCTCCAAATATTATTATTCAGCATGCTATTAAATAGGAGAAGTGGTTGATGGGGGGATCGGGATCAGTTCCCATAAAAAAAGCCCATCAAATCGACACAGTTCAGAGGCTTGTTCTTCATGTAGGTAATTAAAACGGGGTGAGTAGAGTAAATGAGCGAGTGAATAATAAATTGAAAATAGGGGTTTGATGAGGTAATGGAATATTTTGATGATGAACAAGATTAGGGATTAAATTTGATCTTCTTTGTGGAACGGTTGGGAGCAAAAAAGTCGTCCTGCCATCGTTTGTGTATTGACCACACGCTCGATGGTCTTGAATCAATCAAAACAAAGCTTCAACTGCAACTAATTTTAGTCCCAGCTCCTCTTCTTCACGGACCAAATGTTTCCCGCAAGGGGTGAAAGTTGTGGCATTTAAACAATGTGGCATAGAAAGCAAGCATACGAGTGATTGATGTGGTTTGGTTGGAAAGGAATAATCACATACGAGTATCTTCATACATGTCAATTCTCATCCTACTCCTTCCTGCGGATCCTGGAATGTTTGTTACCTTTTGTACATCCAGTCAAGTAAATACCAGTGTTGTAATAAAAAGATGTCAACTCTCTCTCACTGGGCAGGTGTTAATTTACAGGACACACAAATCAAAGCAATTTCATCTATAAATGACGTGATGCTTTATCAAAGCTTTCACTTAGGAGCATACTTCTATTCACAAATTCATGGGGTCACAACGCATTTTAATGGTTCTTGTTGTATTTTTGGTTCATTAGTGGATGTGGAAAGTCGAAATTCCGAAGATGCATCATTAAGTGGAGCCATAAGTGGAACGGATAGTGATGGCGAAGTACCAAAATTTCGCCGCAATCGAACAACTTTCACTCCAGAACAGTTACAAGAGTTGGAGAAGGAATTTCAAAAATCTCACTACCCCTGTGTTACCACAAGAGAAAGACTCGCCTCCAAAACAAACCTGTCCGAAGCCAGAGTTCAGGTAAGCATACAAATAAACAATTACTTAAATATTGCACACACATTAAATATAGCACACACGATAGGTTCGATTAGGTTAGGGTATAGGTCCCGATATTGTGACAGGCTTTTGCCCCTCTGCTTTTCAAGCATCTCTAAACTTTGTACTGAGTTTATTTTTTGTTTGCTTTCACAACAAAGAAGTCAAGTAAAGTACAGAAGCTATAGTCTGATGGTGATGGTAGTCAATCGTTGTCCCCTGTTTACAGTACAATAATGACGATGATTACACAACTGACTAGGTAGCCACCTTCATTCGAGAGAGAGAGCAATATTTTATTTGTTGTACTAAAACGACATGGACCTAAAGTCCAGTCCTCACATAAAGGAAAGGGACAGACATTGATAAAGATGACTTTTGACCGACCACTTCATTTATTCTTGTGATTTCATTTGATCTCCTCAAAACTCAAGGGAAAGCAAGATGATGCGAGGCTACTTTCTTCTCGTTTTACATGCAATGGCTTGGATTTGTACGAGATTGAATGAAATCAAAAGGGACGGGGGCAATCAGTCACATTGGATTGGCTTGTCTAGATAAACATTTTCATCATACATCACGATCACACACACACAGCACATCATTTTTTGCTTGCTTTGTCGTCATCATCATCATTGATTTAATCGAGTGTAGGAAAAATTGATCTCCTGCTTTTTGTAAGCAGTCAACTATTCTCACCAAACCGACACGAATATTATTATCTATTCTATATATGTAGAAAAGGATAATATCAAGATTCATTCCGTTCAACCACCCATCAATCTATCTTTCTTTGCATCACACATCCCATCGCCCCCAATCCCACGTAAGGTAAAATCCACTCCTGCTTGCTGCTGCTGCTGGGCACAACTTTTTATGGATGTATAAATTGTGTGGTTGGGCTATTATGAGGATTAGATTTGTGAGATCCACGTTGTGACGTGATCCATCTCATCTCATATTTTCTCCACTTTATGCTCCTTCTCTCTCATTACATTTTCTACACATGTCGTGTCATTTGTAGACATTAGACATAGTTGTTAAGCACATTATTCTCTCCCCGAGAGATGATCCTATGCCATTTTTCACTCCACTCACTTTCCTTTTTTTACACATTATGCATCGTATCATCTATATGATGTGAAGTTAACTAAGCATGGTTCAAAGAAAGGCAACTCAAAGAAAGGAGTGAATTACCATGATCATCATGCAACTTGCAGTTTGCAGAGGTGAGGAGATGGATAATTTCATTAAGGAAATAATTAAAGACATCAATTTTGATGCAAGCTTTTCATTAAAAGTTTCCAACAACCCTAAGGGCTAAAAATGATGAAAGAACATTTATTGAGGTTTGGTGTTTGAACGAGTCTCTCTTTTTCACGTTTGCATCATCCGCGAGTATAAAATTTTATGACATGTCCAGTGAAAAAAGTCGTAATGAGAAAGGTTATATAATCACATCCACCAAGTAATCAAGCTAGATTTAAGTAGTGCGCAAAGTAAGTCTGACTGGACAAACATTGTTTAGCTTGATTCATTGTTGTCTAAATTTAACAAGTTTGTCGGACAGATTATAAAGTTAGGGTTAATCAATGTGTTAATTTGGTCAAAGTACCGACCATTCTTTTTGCCACAACCACAAACCAACCTCCTATGCACTTAGCGGCAACTGTTCCTTGTGAAAATGTAGTAAAAAAGGTTTTTGTCTGGAATGGATTACCCGAGGAGGAGAGAAAGAGTACCATCGAAAGGAATTTATGGAGGCTAAATTATTTTGATCCGAGGTGACAAATAGGGGGGAAACTTTGGATGTCAGATGTGAATATTAATAAGTATTAACATACTTGGCTGACTTGACATTATTTTATATCCTAGCCTCTTGTATCAAATGATTTAGTACCCATCCTTTGTGAAGGAGAGAGAGAAAAATTATTCCTTGACATTGTAAGCAAGGAGAGTTGAACAGGTATTCTAATTATAAACTGCAGGCTTTCATGATCCTCGCACAATGGAGATTCTTAGGTATGTTGTTCTGTGTTGCTTTGCTTGCACTTGCTGACACTTTAATTTAATGTCCATTCCTTTGTTTGCGTTTCCCACACTATAAAACATGCTCATCTTGGCTGGAAAGTGTATTGCAAATTGTAACCCCTTTGTTTGCCCAAATAAAAACCTGAAGTTGAGGGTGAAAGTTTATAAATATTCGATATGGTGATAGTGGACCGTCGGTGAAGGATCTTATACAAAGTAATGGGGTAAGGATGATGACGATGACACACAAAGCATTCTTTTCCTCGCACTTTTCCAAGACACCAGAAACAAACATTATGCACTTTTGATTCTAGCTTAGCTAGCGTAGGGCAGAGATGCAACAATATAAGTTTATCGCCTCGTGTAATCCTGTTGTAAAAGATAGGAAACAAAAGCAAGGAGAGAAAGCGTTGAGTTTGGGATTTGTTTGTTCAATTCAGGTTTGGTTTTCCAATAGACGAGCCAAGTGGAGAAGGCATCAAAGGATGAATTTGCTGAAGCCCTTCACAATGCGATCTTCGACGTCTCCAAATGTAGATGGCCAACACTCCCCAACGGCATCCCCTTCCCCACCGCCTTCTTCCAACCACCACCACCACCTCCACCATCATCATCATCATCAGACAAGTCGACGGCAGTCGGATTCACCTCTCCTCTCTGGCCTTTCTCTTACCACCCCCACCTCAAACCCCCACCACCACTTTCAGAAACTCTCCCTCACGTCCTCCTCCCCCCACTCGCAGTCAACCACCACCACGCCGGTCCTCCCACCCCATCTTCCAAACATTCCACCGCCCCCCTTCATGGGTGGTGAGCACAGTGCATTCATCCGCCCACCCTTCCTCCACCACCACGCCTTGAAAACTTCTTCGGGTGATGCTGGGGCTGTTATGGAGAGGTTTTTGAACCCAGCCTTCTTCTTCCACAGCAACAACAACAACAACAATCACGGAGGAGGTCAAGGGTCACCGGAAGACCATGCGGAGGACGACGATGACCACCCTTCAAGTCCTAACTCGGAGTCCTCCGAACTAGTGGACATGAGTGATAGTGAGTCTGAAACCTGCCTCCGCCAGCAAAAGCAGCAGCAACAACATTCGTCGTCCAGAAGCAACAATCATCACTCTCGTCGTCGGACTACCACCGCATCCTCTCTTGCCGTGTCAAGATCTCCAAGTCCACCCCCTCCAGACAAAGCCTGTTCGCCAAAGGACACGTCTCCTAAAAACGGTGATAAGAATGAACATGACGGAGCCACTCTTCTGTCTAAGCATGACAATAGAAAGAAGGCTGAGGATGACTTTCACTCTGACCGGAAGAAAGTTAACCGTAGGAAAAGCAGTAATTGAAATATTTATAAGAAAGCTAAGCATACATTATGCAAGTAAGTGTATGTCTCTTTTTCCTCCTTCTTCCTTCTACTTGTATTGTTTTTACTTGTGCATATTTTATATCGCCATCACAGTCACATCCTTGGCAAAGAGGAAAATAAGTTTGACATAATATTTGACCATTTTCGCCCAATAGTGACTGTCATAATAACCGTAATGTTTGTTGCCATATTTCAATCAATTTTAAATACCTCAAGACAGTATTAATTTGATCTGTAACAGTGGGTGTGGCCCTCCTGACTTTTCCTCTATGTCAACATCATTTAACTATCGGAAATGGGCGTCTCTTATCGTCACATATCCAGAACTATTGGACAAGGTTGCCAAATGTTATAGAAACTTTATTTATGGTGGGTTAATTGGCACCCTCTGAAGAAAACAAAGCATAGAAGGATCCTGTTGTTATTACGTAATGACGGTGATGCGCTAATATCGCAGACGTTATGTAACTATTTAGAAAAGAAAGTCATTAGAAGAAAGCATTGCATAGAAATTGGAGAATTACGAGTCCGTAACTATAAAAAAGACAGCTATAATTTATTACTGCTTTACTTTCTATTCTGCTTTATACACTAACAATAATTGCATGTCCAAAATGCCCAACATTAAACGCCAAGGCTTCAGATAGTTGAGAGAGGTCAGGCATGCAAAAACCTAGAGTAATTTATCAATAATTCATTCAATTCACTTGTCTTGTGATGAACAAGATTGATTTTCTACATTTGTTTTCTTGCTTATAGTTAAGCATCATTGGCGATTGATTACTGGAAACCACGGCTTGAGATTTTTGTTCATCATCTGTTCGTTTTAAGCAGACAAAAAACAATACCACTTGTG
>JAQIWU010000722.1:0-22449 GCA_034696445.1 Isotomiella minor | reverse complement strand
CTACATTTTTCCTTTTATTACACCGTACCATCATCAGGTCAGTTTGCTTAGCAGCAATCCCATGCAATAATAAAACGTAATGCAAAAACAATTTCCGAAAATTCCCATCAAATGACATTATGTCCTTTCCTTACAACTTTTTTTACTGATTACTGTTGTTGTGTGCAGAAGACGAGTGGCATGGATCACAATAAATAAGTGAAATTTGAGGTATTCAAAAACATAAACAAAAAATTTCCCGTTAGCACATTATTACATATATGAACGAGGCATTTCTATCATATTTGTATTGTACCTATCTATTTCAAGATGATGAGATGACGCATGCAATATTAAACTTATCGGTAGAAAGGTAGAGGGGCAACTACTTCACCTTCAATGCATTTTATTGCAATATGATTGCAAAATTGCTCCTACACACAGGTTACAAAAGTCAAAAGGTAAATAGCATATCATTTGCGAAGGGACAAAGTTGAAGTACACCTCGTCTTGGGAAAGGTCTTGGTCAAACAAAAAAACTTAGGTAAAAATAATGAGCAAATTCTCCTAACATGCATCATTTTTTCACTACTGCTCCATTCCATCCTAATTTACAGTAATGATAATAATAATATAAGCAGTATCAAATCAAAGACCCGCATCCAAGGATGATGATGAAAGATGACGTGAAAGCAAGGAGGTTTTGCTGTGAAATTCTAAGAAATTCTCCGCCTTTGTTGTTTAAATAAGTTTAAAGAATGCAATCGCTTTCTTGATCAGTCAATAATAACCCTTCCCATCCCATTTTCTCATTATCTTAAGACCCAGCAGTTACTTATCTTGTGAGCAAATAAATTAATGGTAGCAGGAGTAATAAAATGGAGGGAGGAGGAGAGACGATGATCGATCGATCTTTGAATCCCGTTCGGTTGTATTGTTCCGGTAATTGTTAGCGCTTATCAATGGAAGAATAATAACGATCAAAATCTGCTATATTAGTGAAAAAAACTAGATCAATCATCAGCCACTTTTTAAAGCAAAGAAAAGATCGAGTGGGGAAAACTGGAGTGAATTTTTTAAGACGCACGGAATCGATAGAATGGATGGATTGTAGTAATCTCTTCATCGTCATCATCCATCTTCAAGATCCTATTGTTGTCATATATTGTCGTCAATAGCTTTTCTCTTCGAATGATAATAATAATGGCAAGTTGATACTGTCCTGAAAATTGGGAATCACTATGCCTCCAGCAAGCAGGGTAGGGTGAAATGTATCCTACTTTCTGTGAGCCAACTTAATTTCGCACATGAATAATATCCTAATAAAATGAAATGATATACCCAACAGGTTTTTAAATCACGATTCTTTTAATATTGAATTGACGTTATGTCAAATAGAACAAGATGAAAAAAATTAGCGAAATTGGAAAATTGAGCAAAAATTCCCATGTCATTATTAAGAAACGGAGCTTGTATGTCATCACACTCTAAAGGATGCTTCCAACAATAATTTTTGCAACTCATTCACAAAAGATGCTGTTACCAGTTTTCCTGAATCTCATCCTCTTCGTATGTGTAAAGTGCCTTGTTGGTTCCAATCATCTCATCCCATATTGCCCAAACTTGCACGTCGAATTGAAACGAACAAGTGCATCACAATGACAATAGGAAATTACTTTTCGACATTTTTGCAATTTATTATTTTGAAGAGAGTAAAAAAAAGCGTGCATGGTGTTAATCCAAATGTGTGATAAATTATAAAATGTGGTGTGAAATGATGAGTGAGACTGATATTGTTCTCTTTTTTTGTTACAGTTTTGTGGTGAATCCGTTAGCTCCGGTGCAAGAGACCCTGTGTCTTCTTCAAAATGACACAACGGCCCATAATCCAAGTGCTGTCCCACAAAAGGCTGCCTCAATGTACTACATGGTCAAACTCCACATCCGATCAGGTATGTTGTTGGGTCAATCAGTATTGATGTCCCTTTAATGGCTTTTTATCTATCAAACTTGTATTCGTATATGCGTATTTATTTATGGGAAGATTGATTCGATGTGGTCACCATCGTTCTGATTGACTTGTACCGGTTTTCTTCACAGTAAACTCTTTTCTTCTTCTGGTCCATTCAAATTTGAATAAAGGTTGAGTGAATTCCAATTTAAGGTTGGAACACTTCCTACTTATCTAAAGAATATCTATGTGACATCCACTCTGACTTTGTCATGCTCAAGTTTTGGCTTGGCTGGCTTATCAGAAAGAACCGGGACCTGGGCATGCCATCAAAAAAATTTGTCTATCGCATCACATTTCATCCAATATCATGCTAAGGAACAAGACATTTGCCACACTCGTGTAAAAAATCACTTAACAAAGAAAAGATTTATTAATCATTTATTGTTCCTTCGCATTTTTTAAAAGGTGTGACATACAAATCATGAAATATTAATCACATTGTTTGTAAGACGAACAACAATGACAATGACTTCTTCGGCAGTTACCTAAGTTAGTTACTCATTGTCAGGCCTTATGCAACAAGTATCCGAATCCGAATTGTTTGTGAAATGACATCACACTCATAAATTCTCAGTTCTTCACAAGAAGAAACCTTTTTAGCAAGCTTTTAGAAGGAGAGTAATTAATTTTAATTTCCCGGATACACCTTCATCCATCGGCATTGGCACAAGCATCCTAACAAGTCACCACCATAAATAAAAAAGACAATTAATGTGCACACGTATTAAAGTGCGTAGAAGAACAATGTGGCATGCAATAATTGAAAGAAACTCGGCGGTGTTGTGCATTCGGATATCCTATCGCCACCACAACAGTATTAATATCTAGAGGTTCTATTCCAACGTCGGAAATCACTTTTAATATTTCTTACCTGTCATAGGGTATAGGTGACACAAAAACCCCTGTGATTGATGTAAAGTTAAAAATATAGTTTCTCATTTGAATATCTCATTAGTTCATCAATTTCCCAGGATGGAGAAAAAAACCTATTTCAAGCAAGGATTAGATTGAGTTTAATTAGGTATAACACCTTAGCTGTTTCAAGCAACACGTATATAACACAAAAGAAAGTATGCATACGATTTCTGCCTGAAAATGACAATCTCGGTCATACAGCTATCTGTAATGAGGCCCCGACAGAAGAGTAATCTTGGATTTATGAAGAGTTACATATCATTTAACGCGGGTATCATGTGGGAGTGAGTATAGAAATTCAAATCGTAATAGAAACTACAATTAAAAAATTTATCAGATAGCGAATCAATCGTAAAAGTTAGCTTTGTACAAGTTAGATTACGTAGGAAACGATTTTTTACTGCCACCTTCTGAAGCAGTAAAATTAAGTTCCCAGGAAAACCGTAACTAAAATAAGTAATTTCTGCTGAAAACCTGTGCCTCTCTGCCGATGATGAGTTGGAGAACGTTACCTTTGATTCGTTGAACTTACATAAAAGTAGTGACTTGGTGTTTCTTCACAAATAATCTCTATTAATTCTATCATAGCACGAAATCTGTTCAGGAAAATTGTGTTAGGGGATAAAGGTGATGGACTGTCTTAATAAAATAAATGGACTGAAACTAGGTTAATATTCATAATAGCTTGTTCTAGTTGAAAGTTTTTGGATATTTAATAATTCTTTTCAAAGTTAATAATTGCCGTACTCAATCTTGATTTTTTTATGTTGTGATGTCGCACGAAATACTCAGATCAAATCAGTTTACCTACCTCGAGTCATGACATTTCTTTTCCCAGATCCCGTTTTCGGTTCAAAGAGCAGAAAGGCTTTAGCCAAGTAAAGAAATAATAAGCAAAGAAAGATTTGACTTAACTATTTTGCATACAACCGCAAAGTCAGTCAAGTGCCCGAGGTTGGAATGGAAATGCAGTGATGTAATGAAAGTAAGGTACTAATTTTTATAAATGAGTCCTTCGTTATACTTACTTGCTCTAGATTCTTGTACTTAGAGACGGATTAAAAGAGAAACGATGAAGGGTAATTGTTTTATTTTCACCGCATATCGCATTCTCTTGTGACCTGCGACAAAATGACAAGACAGGCCATGTCAAGAGTCGAGACAATTATCAAATTATCGTGAGGAATTATTTGAACAATTAGCAGAAGGGTACAAATTGAAGCATTTTTCTCTAAGTAATATTTCGGTCACGATTACCTAGTTTTTCCGTCTTTTAACTGCTCTTATTCTTTCGATGCGGTTTCATGTTTTATTGCTGCTGTTCCCGTATACTAGGTTACTGTCCTCACGGAGAACATTCCTTCAGAAAAAAGTAATACTGACCTGAAAAAAGAGCTTTTATAAACCATTGACTGAGAAACAGTTTTTACTGTACGACTCAATGCCTCATCAACGTCAATGCAATTAGATTAGTGTTGATTAGGATCAAATCGTCTGTAAAGAAAGTCACTAATGTACTGATATAAATCGACTATTAATTTTCTTGTGTGACATAATTTTCATTCATTGTACAAGTCACATGAATGGCAGTTTTCTTGGTGGATGACATATCGACATACATTTTGTCCAACAAGATGAAGTCAAGAAGGTAAAAATGTAGGTAATTTCGCGACAAGCAAAGGAAAGCCAAAGAAGGTTTTTTCTTGTGACTTGTTGCCAAGAAAGGAAACACACAATCAATAAGAAAGAGAGAATTCAGTAGTTACTTTTAGTATGGGCTCCTTTCTCCTTCTGATGATGATAGATGATAGTTTCTCACACATTCTTTGTCATTATCCCATTATCTCTGTTTCTTCTATTCCTGTCTTATATGACAACCTACATCCAACATTGCTACATTCGACAGGTTGGTTTAGGTCGGACCGAAGGAAAGTATCACAAAAAAGTTTTGTCTCTTTCAATTTTCTTTTTATGGTCTTGCCTATCTTTACCTCCCTAAGAGACATGTGTCATATATTACATTCACGACGATCGGTAAAAGTCATTTATTTCCACGTGAACGTCAAATCTACATCTTCTCCATGAAAGGACTTCGGTTGACATGGAGTCCATATATAATAACTTATTTTTTATTATATTTGCAGAGAAAGTCTGTTCTCGTCCATGGACATTTGAAAGGGTGCCGAACAAAATGCTGAGGAATTACGACAACTCACTTATTTTTACCTCCACAAAAGAAGCCTGCCTGGCCGCCTGTTTGAATGAGGTAAGTCAGAGTCAAATGGACAAAACTTTTGCCATCATTTTTTATCGGGGCTTTTGTGCAGCTTCTGCGTTGATAATTCTTCCCTGCTTGGCATTGCAATTCGTTTAATTGATTAGGTAGGCAGGTACATTAAATTAAAATTCATCCGCTGCTTTCTTCCTGCTGTTCCTCACTGAAGAAGACGAACACTACTTTTATGTTCCGCTCTGGTGATAAATGTGAGAAATGAAGTGATGCTTCTTCCCTTTGTGTAGTAAAAAACTCTGAATGAATTAAGGTGCATTTTTATTACGCAATAATCTAAAATTCAGAAGCAGTCATAGTCATAATAGTGTGCATCATCATCATTTCGTCTTCTTGCTTTTACACCTGTCATGTCATAAGAATATCATCTTGGTTCGATTCTTTTCTCATGAAGAAGAAGCCGAAGACATTGTGAAAACAGTGGGATGCCATGTTTCAAGCTGATTATCTCACAATAATCTTTTTAACACCGTGTCATCATTTTCCTGCTTGATCGAGCATCATCATCATAACAGCTATTGAATCCTTTCAACGAGGATCTCTCATCTTACATAAAGAAACAAGTCTTGAAGACATGACATGATGTACAACACCACATCATAGGCATACATGTCACAAATCAAAATAAAATGTACTGAGCTGAACCGAAGAATTCATTTCATTCTCACACGCTCATTTATCTCATCGCCATTCACACCTTGATCGAATGTATTGCATTTCACTACTCCGCTGCGAATCAATGATTAAGATTTATGAGAAGAACCGTTTTGCACTTCTTTACGTCACATCACACATCCATGCGTTATGCTTATCGTATCGGAATCTCTCAAGAAAATTATCCCCTCCTGAAAATTACCGAGGGAAGAAGACAAGATTGCGTAGATTTCACATTGCGTGAATTTCTTACACTTTTTTACTTTCTTTCCTCCATCACTTCCTTCCTTCCTAAGTGAGTAATCACAGACAGCAAGGAAACAAGATCTCATGTTTATCTTAAATGTTTGCAACGCCAAAACCAGTAAAGGTGCAAGAAAAGGTGGACCACCAGTTTTTTCAAACATCCTCAAAATGAAAGGAAAGAAACAAAAAACGCACATCTTGAACTGCAATTTATTTACTTGAGTTCACCTTAATTACTGAAATCCGTATATCTTTTTTTACAATTTTATCTCAAAAGTCAGAGGGGGTTTAAGTTGCCGGTTCTTCTTATTCCCTCGTTATCTCCTTAACATGTAATTATAGTGTTGAGTTTATTCAATAAAAATGCCATTATAACTTTACGGTCCATGATGGCGCTTGCACCACTCACCTTTTGCATTGCATTTGAAATGTTTACTTATCCTGTTTTTTTGATAGGAATAATGATAGAGATTTATCTCCTCCGAACCTTTTGCAAAAGTGAAGCTAAATACGGAAGTTGAACTTTATAAATGCCAGGACGCCTCAAAATTATTTTTAATAGGTTATTCTTACGAACTGTCATAACATAACGAAGGCTACACATCCCTCCCCAGTCTACTTTTTAATTGTTGAACTGCAGTTACTTCTTTCGGTTTCGGTCTTTGCTGAAATAACAGACATGCAAAATAAAATGTCAACCTTGTGTCTGGTCTTACATTGTTGCATTTCGGATCCAAACACCACGACTGCCGACTTACTGTTGTTACGCAAAAACTTAACGCCACGCACCAGAAAAAGAAGCGAGTCGAGACACATATTCGCATCGTGCCTTCAACAATCAAGGAATTTATTTCCATTTCGAAGCGTCCTATTCCATCATATCATAACGACGATAAGCTGAACTAATGAACAGGCAGAGAATTTTGTCATTATAACTGAAATGATGGAATGAAAAATGAATACCTACTTCCTTCGGTTCTGAAGGATTAGATACTTTGTCGTATTCATCTTTTTTTAAGAAGGTTTGTGTGGTTGGTATAAGAAAAAAAGTGCAGTCCTCATCATCCTCTGAAGCATTTACTGGGGCAACACGTCTCAAACACAAACACACATTGAAATCACATCAGGAAAAAGCCATGCACCATGAACACAAAACAACATTATTGCATATTGCACCACAACAACAGCCTGTAGGAGAAAAGTCTCATTCTCATCTCATCTCTCTATAGTTTCTCTGATTCGCATTCTGTGGGTTTTATCTAACGGAGCTTTTATTTTATGTCAAATGGATTTGCTTATATTTTGTGTAGTTTTTCAACTGTAATTTTCGTGGATTTTGTGTACACAATCTGCAAATGGGTCTAAATGAAGTGGGGAATAGTTAACCGAGAAATGAATGATGATGCGACGCGACTGACTATAGACACTTAATGTGATCTACATCTGGCATTTCTTTAATTTTATTTAACGTCGTTGTCATTTAATTCTCAAGTTTGTAACTACGAATTACGCAATAATCCTTAGACGTGCCGAACCAACACGGCGTTGTCTTGGAAACTAAAGTCCTTAAAAATGTTCACCACTACGACGTACCTGTGTGGCAAAGTGACACACTTCTCACACTACTTATTTCTAAAATTACTTGAGAGACTGCCCGATTCTAGGGATGAAGAAATATTTTTTAAGTTATCGCTAAACACTGAATTTAATACCTGCTTCATCATCGTGACTTAACTAAACTACGTGACGTGAGCTTTCTGCTGACAAGAAGGAACTGAGTTTCTAGGATTCTAAAATAAAATGTGTCACTGAATGCAGTAATTTGGTGGGAGGATGGAAGAAATCCCTTTTAATTTTTTGACTGAAAAAGCAAGCCCTGATTTAGGTAACCCATTTTGCAGTGGACACGAGCATTTTAAAGCCTTCTGGGAATGGGACTGGGAATAATTCATCACTTTCCTTCAAATTAGCATAGTTAATTGGTACACGTATATGAGTTGGAATGAGTCCATTGTTTGCTCATCAATTCATGAAGTAGTTGAAATGAAATGCGAATTAAATATAGAAATCCCTTTTTTGGAAAAACATTTGAATTTAGACTCATTCATTTGCATAATGCAGTTAGCAAGTGTCTAGTCAAATCAAATCAAAAAGAGTCAGTCAGCAAGCCAGTAGTGCGATCTATTATGAATAATGCGATCTATTATGAACAGCAATTTCAGGGAGATGATGAATTCATCATCTCCCTGAAATTGCTCAATCCGAATCTGAAATTGGAATTTTATCTCCTTCAATTTCAATTCAATTCATCAACTTGGTTTTCAAAGACACGCATCACTTTGACAGATCAAAAGCAAAGTGAGTGAGTGAATTAGTTCTATTCCTTCAGTCTCTCAATTCGATTAAAAAGGGTGTATCACCAGTGCAATTGCAAAGCAAAAAAAAATCAAATCCTCACGTCGAGTTGACGCATTATTACGTTGCAAATTATAAAGCCTACCGTCTAGTCTGAGTAGCACCATCAGGTAGGAAGCCAAGTTCTGTTAACTTGTGTCTTTAAAAGCGAGTGAATTGAATTAATCTCATCACATCAGAGCGTACAAGAGACCCGGTTGGTTGGTTCCCTTGGCCTTGCTGTGCTTTTTGCATTTTGCATTTGCTATAAAGTAAAAAGTAACGGAGTCGCTGGAGCACAAATTTTCACCCGGTTTGCCACTCATCATGTTCTCTCGACTCTCTTGTCTTGAATGTGTGAGAGAGTAAGAAAGAATTGAATTCGATGAGATGAAACTGAATTCACGTCGAATGATGGCTATACAACAAAGGGAAGCAGTTGTTATAATATAAAGCTGTTGAAAATTAGGTTACGTGTTATAAAGGTATAAAGAATACGCGTAATTCATTAACTTATCTGAAGAGCTTTAGTGGAGGCGTAGCAAATTTTGAATGGTCCATTGTGAAGACATAATACCTGCTGCAGAGAGACTGCACCGAAGTTTCAAAAAGCATGCATGCATGCATGCATGCATAGGTGTATTTATTTGGCGACCGGTTGGATGGATTGCCTTATATGGCTATTGATTACTGTTCTGTGTAGTGCAAATTAACGCTGCTGTACTAATTATAATTACTCGAGTACCTATGTTAGGGAAAAGTCAAGGGGTTTTTATACCTCTATCTCAGTAAAAAGAACAGTTTTTCTCTCTCACTCACACACATTTTTCAATTTTGGGTACCGTTTACGATCAAGTAATTAAGTGGTAGCGAATTTCATTAGGATGAGAACCTACCTCATCTTTTAATCACTCTTCACTCACTACATAATTATTTATGTATTGATCTTGATTTGCATTACATCTCCAACGGTTATTATTTTATGTAAGCGAGAAATCTTCATTGGACAATACAATTCAGTAACGTGTGAAATTCACGCATCACTTCCATTCTCTGCACCACTTGATTTGAACCTTATTGACCATTCGATATTTTAGGTAAAAATGCATGCAATTCTTGAGCGAAAATCGGTCAGGTGGAGAGGCTTGGTTTGGGATCATTGATTAAGTAAGGGCAAAATTTTCGCACACTACGTACAACGGTGGTCCTCCGTATTGTTCCTGGTGACTTTTACCTCTTTTACATTTTGTTGTGTGCATTCAAAAAAGATCAAATGGTCTCGTCGTGTCTGGCTTTGTTTTGTTACAGCCAGTTAACTCAGTCAGGAAGAAGTGATTCTCTTTTCTCTGTCTTAAAGTCTGAAGTCTCACAGTTCCCAGCAGCCATCCGGAAGTACAGCTAGTCGCAAAAAAACATCACTCTTTCCTTCAATTCTGTCTTGTCTCTTTACTCAAACTAACAAGCAAGACGAATACTCATTAAAAATTCGCCTTGGATATTTAGACTAATTTCCTCCCTCGCTTCTTCTTTCCTTCCCCCCCAACAATGTCATGTTATTACATTACATTATATTATGTAGGTAGACACAATAATGCTTCAGTTACGTAATAAATGCTATGCTAACCATCATCATAATGATGAGGCAGAAGAAAGATGCAACACAAAAAGAGAAACGTTACAGACGTGTCTAAAAGTCAGGCTAGATTTCATTCAAGTGAAATTGAGACAAATTAATCACTTTTCACTTCAAAGAAAGAAAGAATGGGTCTTGCACTCAAGGAACTCCTTCCTACTTTTGACCCATTCGTCATTTTTCACTGCATTTTTTATTGTGTAGAAATTGTAACTTATTTATTATTTTGACAAAAAATGGATGAACGATGAGCCATCGTAATAATAATTGACATGCCTCGAGAGTTAAGAAGAATGGCCTTACGGTACATTTTATGCACTTCGTTGCAAAATACAATGCACCCAAAAAGCCATAGGGTTTCAACCGAGTGTGAGGATAATTTATGTGAAACGTGTAAATGTAATGTGATGAGCAAAAAGATGAGACGACACGGGTCTTGGTCATGTGTAGTCTATTCTTATTATCATGGCTTCGACATGCAAGATTTTTCCACAAAAGCAGTGTTTTCTTGGAGTTTTACACACAAAAGCTAATGATGAAAGGGCACAGATTTTGATCGATTATTGGATTGAACGCAGAGAAGGAAATGTTCTGTTAAGAAATTATGTTCCAACGGGATTTGAAGCGAAGTGCCTCTAAATTATAGTTACGTGCTCATCCAGAGAATAGCAGTGTGGATGAATATTTCATACATGGACCACTCTTTCTCAAAGAAATGATGCGATGCCGTGGTCAGGGCTGAAAAAGAGAGAGGATGAGGCAAACTCTTTTTCCTTTGAGTAAGAAAGTGTTTTTAATGAGACTCTTGACAGGTTACAAATGGTAAGAGTGACAAGATTGGACAAGGTGATAAATGATTCACCCTAATTGCTGATAATGTTGGTTTAGTTAAAGTTCCGCACTTTTGGGATTATTAGCTGTGAAGGGGTTGATTGACTGACGGGAATGAATGTTAGCATCAATAGCCTTCGGGAGTCTTCCTAAAAATCAGAAAAGAAAGAAAGAAGTCGATAATTGTACAAAAATCTTCTTCTTTTCCGTTCGTTTTTTTACAATCATAATCATTCGTTTAACTGTTCACGTCTCACCTAACGATTTGGGCTAAAGGTCAAATTGCTTACACTTGAAACTTGCTTTTTCTGCTGAGATTGCTTCCTGAAATATATGCTGAGTGTAATTTTTTCTTCTATTTTTCCATAGCGACGTTTCACCTGTCGATCTGCCGAGTACAATTATGTCACTCTCCAATGCCACTTGTCTGAAGAGGATCGTCGAACTGCCCCGGACTCTGCCTTTGTGGATGCAACTGGTGTAGACTACTTTGAGAACCTGTGTCTCCAGGGGAATTCCACCTGCAAGGGGAAAAAGACTTTTTCGGAGGCGAAAGTAGGAGTCCCTGCTGAACGTGTGGCTCACTATGTCGGCCTTCACTACTACGTGGATAAAGAAATGCAAGTGGCTGGACTGGCTGGATGTAAGAGAGCTTGTGAGACTGAGGATGAATTCCTCTGTCGGTCCTTCCTCTACAAGCCATCCGTCTCCACTGGCTACAACTGCCAACTCTATCACATGGACCATAGGACATTGCCTGATGGCCCGGCCACATATCTTAACACGGAAAGACCACTCCTGGATAATGGCACTCCGCTGGGACAATATCAAGAAAATCAATGTGAGGAATCCACCAAACTTTCGGTCATCGGACAGCAGCAGCAAGATGTCCATCCTCCCAGTCAAGCCTTGGAAATGGAACCCAATCCTGGAACTTTTAAACCAGTTCAGGATTTTGACAAGGAAGATGCTGACTGTGATTACACTGGAACATGTTATGACGGTATGTCCCAAGTGAAAGTAGAGTGAAAGTGGAATATTCTCCTCTTCTCTCTCGCTTTCTCCAATCACTTTTCTTAAATGACATTTTTCTCTTCAATTTATTTAATGTCCATTCCATTTCTCTTCTTCCAGTCCAAGTCCAATGCAAGGACACGAGGATTGCTGTCCAAGTCCGAACCAATAAACCCTTTAATGGCCGAGTCTATGCTCTGGGGCGCTCTGAGACTTGTAACGTGGATGTAATTGACTCTGACGTTTTCCGCCTCGATCTGAGTCTCTCTGGTCAGGATTGCAACACTCAGTCTATCGTAAGTGCTTCCAAAAAGCATCATTAAATATGAAATGAAATAACATGCAGATGTTATATGGCATGACATAATTTCAATCATAAATCACACACCACCACACGTCTCCGACTACAGTTAATTGAAAAGATGTTGACCCACTCATTTATATATGGGGCAGGAAGATTAATTACCACCTTCATTATGACTTTACTTCATTCTCTTTTAATATTAATTGTTTTTCTTTTTTCAGGGCGGCGTTTATACGAACACGGTTGTGCTGCAACACCACTCGGTTGTGATGACGAAGGCGGATAAGATCTACAAAGTGAAATGCACTTATGATATTAGCTCAAGAAACATAACTTTCGGAATGATGCCAATTCGTGATCCCGACACAATTTCTATTACATCTGCCCCAGAGGCTCCACCACCGAAAATCAGGATCCAAGACGCTTTCGGCAAGGAAGTCGAAACTGTGCGAATTGGCGATCGTCTTACCTTCCTCATCGAGATTCCAAACAATAGTGGGTTCTTCCTCATTATTATTTTGTTACATTATTATCCTATCCTTCCCCTTTCTCTACCACAATAATTTGAATCCGTTCATTCATCGCGTCCAAACCATTATTTTTTTGAGGTTCCCATTCCCACACAGCCTAGCCAAAGAAAGATGAGAGGGTCATTTTTTTCAATAATTTTTCATTTTAACAACGTAACGTAACGTGAGTTCAACAGAACTACCTCTGCTCATTCATGCAATGCATCGCATCATCTTCATGAAATGAACATGATCACCATCAGTTCAATTACTTCCTGTGAGATGATGAGTAAAACGGTTTTACTAAGCATCCTTTAATCCGTCATAACTTTTTATCCCTTTCTTTTTAGGAAGTATGTAAAGTTCTTTCTTAGAAATTTGCATTGTTTCACCTAAACTCTCAAAAAGAAGAATGCAATACAGTTTTTAAAATGTTGATTAGGAATGCTTGAAATGTAGAGGGCACAAAAAAGCACCCTTTTATGTTGCAAACAGTAAAGATCACGAATTTGGTTAGGATTAATTATTCCCCATTATATTCTTGTAATCCCTCTTGCCCTCCCATGCCCATGCTCTAAATTCCTATCTCTCAACCTTTCATTTATAGAAGGATAAAGAAAAGAGCACGAACTTAACCATTTCTTTCATTTTCTGTGTAGCTCCATACGGAATTTTTGCAAGGAGTTGTATTGCCATGGCCAAGGACTCAAGATCTACTTTCAACATCATCGATGATGACGGGTAAGTCGAGATGACGCTTTTCCTTCCCATTGTGAAAAAAAAATCAATGCGTGCGGTAGAGAGAGAACCTGTTACAATGTCACTTGACTGTGCCTGATTGTTGCCGTTCGTTTTTAATTTCTTGAATGAATGAGGATGACAATTGGATAAAAAAGTTCATGATTCTTCTTCATTCGTTGTCTCTCTCATTCTTTTTCAGTTGCCCTGTTGAGCCGACCATTTTCCCAAGATTCTCACAGGCAGGCCAATCTCAACTGATTGCAGAGTACGAGGCATTCCGTTTCACTGAAAGTTACGGTGTAATATTCCAGTGCAATGTGAAATACTGTTTGGGACCATGCCCCGCGGTAAGACACGACGAATTCACGACATATTCATTCAATTGAATTGAATCAAATTAAAAGACATGAATTTCTCATAAATTGAATTGAATTGCTCTTAGGCCGAGTGCACATACAATAGAGAGAAGTTTGACTCTTATGGCAGAAGGAAGCGTCGTGCGATTGATGAGGACAAGACTTTCGGACTCGGTTCCCCCAATGCGACCAACGCAGATCTAACTCTAAGTCAAGAAATTTTAGTCCTCGACTTTAATGAAGAACTCCCCAGCAACATTCCCAAATACTCCATGCCAAATGACCCAATGGACAGTACTTTTATCGAGCAAGGAAGCAGCAACAGTAGCCCAACATCCTCCAATAATAATAATGGCAACAATAATAATTACCGAAGGTCCCACCACCAACACAGGGCTGAGGGATATGGTCCTAACTACGAAAGGGAGTATGGGAATGCTGAAAGTTGTCCTACTAGAAATTCAGTCCTCGTTCTATCCGTCGTTTGTGGAATGCTCCTTCTCTTATACATTGCGTCAGCGGTTTGTTTCATGGCCAAGAATCGCCCGTGGAGAGGAACGACGATGGGCCACAGTCACCATAAGCATATAATCCAGTAGGATAGTGTCTAAACTAATTACATGTTTTACTACTACTACCACCATTATTTATTTAATTATCTGAGGGGGAAAACTATTGTTCTTAATTTCTGCATATAATTAGCATTCCAAAATTACGAGTTATATGTTTATTCATTCATTCGGGGTATCTTAAATATAGAATTCAACTCATTCATCATTCAACTCAGACATGTTGGATTGTAGTATGGGCGAGTTGTAGTCGCCAATAATTATAGTATTTCGTATGGGGATTTTCACCAACGCACAGCACGTGGGTACAAATTAAATTAGGCAAGACTCATTTATTGATCCGTTTAAAAAGTGCGTGCGTAGTAGCTATATACATTTGTACAAAATCGTTTTACTCTCAAATCCAGACGGTATAGTATTTAGGTCTTTGTTTTATTATTAATAATTTAAATAGGCATTTACCTAAAGATAGAATGAATTCCTGCCTGCTAAATTACTCAGTGTGTCGTTTGCTGTGTGACAACTAGTTCAACAGTTCGTCCAAGAGAAAGAGAGAATGTGCGAGAATCATTTTTGGATGTTTTATAGCCATTATTTGTTACTTTTATTTAATTATGAGGGATTAGGTTACTTTTGTTGTTTTAAAGATTAGTGTGTTATCGTGTTCATGTTGTCAATTTGACTTCAAGAAGAGCACAGTCAATAACTAACACTTTATAGCGTAAAGTTACTCTCGTACCTGAATGAAATAATGTGGGGAAAGTGGAAGAAAGGTTGAAGTGGCCACAACGCTACTGCACACCTCTGTCTTCCACCACGCCTTACGTTCTTCATGTTTGACTTTAGAATGTCCATATTAATATATTTAATTACCTAAATGTCATGTGATATGAATGAGATGTTTTATGTTAGAAGTATAGGGGGATGAATGCTTAGATAAAAAGTATTATTATTGATTGTTGGAGGTGCTAATTAGTCTGTATAATGATAACGTCACATTATTACGACAAATAGGATTTTATTGACGGACAAAATATAACGACATTATGTAGGACTTTTTTTGTTTTGTTTACCTACCTACCTACCAAACTAATATTATGTACTTATGGCAATTCAAACTGTTGAACAGTCCTTGAGTTGCACTTCAAGACAAAGATTTGACTGAAAGTTTTTAATTAGGAGCAGTAGTAGTATTTATTGATTGACTCTGGAATGTTACACGTTACCACACCAACGAAACTATAAGGCGTACAGCTTTAAACCACAATGGGGTATAATGAGCCTCACAAAACAACGAAACTCATGATCTGACACCGATGTACTATTTATTATTTATTATAACTTTTATACAATTTAACGAATCATCATGATACATAGTGATATTGACTTTGGGTGCATTTTTTGTATTATTATTGTTATTTATTGAACTAATAAAAGAAGATAGAAAAAACCTCTTGTTGAAGTCCCACAAAAAACTTTACACTACATAAATAGCATTTCTTGACATTTAAAGCTCCTAAAATACTTGATAGTGAGACAAAATAGTAGCACCATTCCACGGATTTCATAATTTCGATATAATTAAGTATTTCATTCATACACTCTCATCTGTCAGACACAATTACTCCTTTGTTTAAAATTACAGTCTGGGTTGAACATTGAAAGCGTCTATAGAGGAAAGATATGTGAATGGAAATGTTCGTTATAGGTAGATCACTACGTATCACTTGTTGTTACTAGGAACAGCTTTTTGGGTTTCAAAATGGTGAAAGCATGAGGTGGTAGATAAGGATATGCCATACAGGTTTACATTAATCACATTGACTAAGTATGAAAGCCTGATTCGAATCACATTTCTTTGACGTTAGTTAATTTGGTTCCTCGACCCCTGATTGATTTGATATTTTTGAAAGAGAAAGCAGATCAAGAGGATCGCTTAAATTTGAAGGAAAAGACATAACGCCTGGAGGTAGGATCAATATTACATGCATGAATACACCGAGATTCTGCTTTAGAATGATGTAAAAGGGTTGGGGAAAGTAGCAGATCAAGTTGAAGGGAAATAGTACAATAGCAGGTGTTCTTAAATCCTTTATTAAAGTTACTTTCCCTATGTCACGTAAAACTTTCCATCTATTAATACATGCAGGCCCTCATTCCTCAGGAAATAGAGTTACGGATATGCACACCCACGCAAATAACTTTCTCTACTTGAGGAACGACCGCCCTACATAAAGACATTAGTTAGATAGATTTGGTATTTTCTAGTTAGCTCGCGAGCAGGATTAGCCAGAGTGTGGTAAGACGTCTGGTATGGAAATATGGAAATGAATGAAATAGTCAAGTAAAAGTGCACTACATGGTGCTTTTGAAGATTAAGCAAGTTACATGGCTGACATACACAATTAGCTGCGTCTTTCTCTCTAACCTCAATAATTATTCTTGGCTGCACTTGTGGGTCTATCTAACTACTTTCACTTGTGCAACAACACATTATTCAGGTAAAAGAGTAGTTTTCTTTGTGGACATAAGATACCCATTGCAATCACTGATGGAGTATTGAGACGATTGAGGTAATTTCACTAATTACCGAAAAAATGGTTTAACGAACGCTACCGTAAAGGTCCACGCTGACAAGGAAAATGGTACTTCACTTTGTGGAAAACATATACACATTAGACGTCAAAACTGTTTGCTTTCTTTAGTATTTTTTCACCGTCACAGGAGGAAGCAAGTAAATACCATCTTTCCTGTTCCACTTTATTATCCACACAAAAACACGACCTCCTTCCCTTTACCAACAAAATGTTAACTTTCACTCCCACACTTTGTTAGTAAATAATGAATAAGTTATCCAAATATATGAGCATGCAGCCTAACAATAATGACATCCTCCACAACATAAATAAAGTTACCCGCATACTATCTACCTACTTTTAGTTAGTTACGTCTTACGTGGGTATAATCTTCATTACATCTTCGTCTGCTAGAGTTGTAGGTTACTGGGTACATGGAAATCTCTGTGGAAAGATGGATTTATCACCTCTTGTTTGTCTCTTAGCTTAGCTTTCTTCTTTCTCCTCCAAGCCAATAACAGCATTACGAAGGAGCACCACCTACTTTAAGAGTTTGTTCGCTCTCTCGTTTGCCATTGATATTCTCACTTCGTTTGACGCGGCCTGTGATGGAAGAAGAAAGACAAAGGACAAGGATAAATGTAAATTAGTCCTTTCATCATCGTTCTTCGTAGAATCTCTCTGATTAAACAATATTTTTACAGGTTTATAGCTTACCATAAGATTGATGCGATCAATTTGATTATTCTGGTTGCCAATTTCACTGCCCATATCGATCGCCATATTTCTCAAGTTGCCCACCATGATGGAAACTTCCTCCATATTATTCTCCATCTCATCCTCCCTCGCATCGTTGGTTATCCTAACCAAAGAACACGAGTAAAATTAAAGTCTCAGATATCAGCTTTCCATCCATGTTTTCATTAACTTTCTCTCAAAAAGCTTAAAGGAAGTATGTAGATAATAAAGTATGTTATTATGTTATGGCAGCAAGAACTTGTCTGGCTACGACTTTAATAAGTTAGGCTACGTAGTAAGTTGTCAGTGGTTAACCGCTGTTAATGAATTATTGAGATTAAAGCAAAACTTTAGTTAAACTGAGAAAGTTTATAGATACATTAAGACTTAAATTGGACTACACAGACCCGACTAAATCAATCCAAAACTTTCTCTTTTATATTCAAACTTAACTTGTTTAAAGTATTATTGATTTGGCGTGTATATGCTGATACAAAAAACTTAATTTTAAATGACTGGGCGTTTCTCACTCGTGTATTTATTGACCAACTTTACTCTGCTTTTATTTGAGAAAGAAAAAGAGCAATTTTAAAGTTCTTATTACGCTTCAGTAGTTCAACTTGTGGAGTTTAGGTTATCGAACCAATTTTGTTGTACTCCTATTTGTGCTAGGGGGGCATAATATAAAAATCGCCTAACCTGTGCAAGGGACTCGTTTAAAATTCACGTTCGTAGCGTAGTCCTAACGTACAATTTCCCCAATGCAACAGTTTATTTAAGCTGCCTAAAGCATTAAGTTGGTTGTCTATTAAACTCTTGAATACTTTATAAACTACATTGGCCTGAATGAGGTTGCAAACTTTGAGGATGTCAAACTGTGCACACACTCTATCTGTCTGCCAATCTATGTATGTGTAAAGAGAGATGGACGGGAAGAGAAAGCGAAAGACATGACATAAAGTACTACTGCTGGTACATAAGAGGAGAGTGGCAGTTTTGTGGTGAAGGAAATGGAGTTTCCTTTCACCAGCCTTCATGATCAGTTTGATGTGAGAGAATGTATGTATGCCGATGCCAACTTAACGTAACGTGCGTAAATCCTCATCTCTTCGACTTTACTTTCACCACGGCACCTTATCTTGGTTCCCTTAGAAAAAAGATGGAAAAATAATGGAATTTCCCTATGCACAGTTTACTTTTGGTTTAGAGAGACTCTTTCCTTGTTTGGCAGTTTTCCAAAACGCAAAAAGATTTCAATCTCATCAAATTAAAGTTTACACACACACTCTCCCACCCACACAAACACTTAAAATTTAGTGCTTTCCCTTTTGTGACACACTGTTTTTGACATCCAAGATGGTAGGGAACAGCTTTGACCTCCCAATTTTTACTCAAAGTAATTCTAGTTAATGATCATGGGCTCCTAAACTCAAAATCTATAAATATTGGTGTCGCTTCTAATGGGTGACGTCTAATGGGGTAAATGGGTGACGATAAGTCCCTATTTTTCCACCTGGTAATGTCCTTACCAATTTGGAGCGTCATAGAAATTAAAAAGACCATGCACTTACTTAGCAACGAAACCGCCATATGCCGGCACTGTTAATATTGCATAAAACACGTTAGTTGTAACAAACAAGTTAGTGTAAATTTCAATCACAGGGTGTCCAAAGTACCTACCTCCATTAGCCTCTCCAACCCTTTGAGAAGGACCATTTCCCACCTTTCCATCGTCGTTTCCCTTCCAGGTCCCAGCATCCTCTTTGAATTCGTTGGTTCTGTCCAAAAGAAATTAAATGTTTGAGACAAGACATTTTGTAAACTTTTAGTTTTCTAGTTTTTCACGAAAATAAGACAAAAGCAATTCCAAGAAAGGACTCACTTGCCACAGGGAAGGGCACAGATCCCACAACATTTTTCCATTCCCTGCAAATTTTTCTCTGCCTCTCTCATATCTTCATTTATTTGAACCATTCCCCCCTCTATGTGGTCTAGCTGCTCTCCCTGGTCGTCCAGGGCCACCAACGTTCTGATCCCGGCCTCTTTAGCCTACACACACACATGTACCCCAAGGCTTGGTTACATTTTATTTTACTGCTAATGAAATGAAATAAAATACGACAAAGGACACATATATCGACGAACCTCATCGCACAGGGCTCGCATCCTCCTCGTGCTCGTCAATGACTGAAATGGAAGAAAAGCTCATTATCAGTTAGTTGTTGTGCGGTGGGGAAAGGCTGCAGCCATTAGCTTGTGGACAAAAGTCACGGTCACGAACTAAGCTTCTGACATTTCATTTAGTTTTTAGTTCGTGGTGGTGAAAGGAGTCTTGCTTTCACCCTTGTAAAATAAAATAAAATGAGACGGGTATGATGAAGGAACCACACAACATAAAACCCATCCTCTCTCCTTTTCATTCTGCTGAGTGACTGAAGTGGATAAACTAATGAAATGACAAAGGTTGCTTTGACAAGCTATTAGTACGACAACATTTTACGTCAGATCTTTTGTGTGTGGAGAAAACAAGTCAGCAAAGCTTCCTCTGTGTCTTCTTAACCCCCTTTCGTGTGAACATGAAGGTTTCTATTTAATTTAGCAATAACAACAGAAAAGCTGGTGTAAACAACAAGAACATAGAATGAATGAGTGTCTCGCCTCACCAACCACTCACACTCTCCAAATCAAGTTAAGTGTTAGTTTTTAGTTTTCCAGTTTAGTTTGGTGTGGTCGCGGGTGGGTGGGTGGAGAAGTGTCAAAGTGTATTATGGCAGTTGTGTCTTGTTAGTTAAAAATAACGAATGGGTTTAGTTCACTTTAGCACCCGAGGTGAGAAGAGAGAAAGGTGAAACTTTTGTATTTGAGTGAAAGCTTGACGCTAAGTCAAGTCAAGTAATGGTGGTAAGCTGGCTTGTTTCTGCTGTAGATTATTATTCCCCTTCCTTCTTTCCTGTTCATAACCACATCTGTATTCCAAGCACTACTTTTCGGAATTGACATATATGCGATATATGAGTGTGCAGTTCGGAATCGTTCACCTTTTTGGAACGAGTGTAGTCTATCTATGGTGGCATCAGGATGTATAGGTGTTATGCAGGGTACTCGTCTTTGTCAAGTAGAAAATGAGAATTATGCAAATTTTAAGCATCATTACATTACAAAATATCTGCTTCCTTCCTTCCTGCTAGACAAGACAAAGCTACTACTACTGACTACGAATGAAATGAATCCTGATATGATCTCTTCAAAGTCCTTCCTGTGAAATCGATCTGTCTGCTTTCCCACGAACTTACTTTCTCCAACCTAGTTTTACATTTTTTCATTCCCTTATAGATAGATCCCTTCTGTGAGATGAAAGGATGGTGGTGGCGTTGTGTTTATTTTACCTAATTTCATTCATTCTTAAAAGCAATATGGGGAATGAGAATAGAATATGCGAATGTGTGAAGAAGAAGAAACCCACTCCCACTGTGAATTTATTTTCCCCGGTACTTAGAAATAATTGTGAGAGGAAAAGCTCACAGTGAGTCCCTCATTTCAATCTAATTTCTACTCTCTGGCCAGAACACAGAACAGTTGGTGGTGGAAGGAAGATGAGAAAGAAAGTGTTGAGTGAAAGGAAATGAAAGAGAGAAGATGAGATGAAATGAATGAACGGCGAAAATCTTAAAACGTCATTCCCACGAGGAATTTCTTTAATCTAACTCGAGTTGAGTTCCACTTCCAGCTCTATAATCATTTTCCTTTATCGCACGAATGCTTGATTAAACACTTCTATGAGCTCAACACGTTTGACGTTGGTAATTCAATGTGAGATCCGTCTGTATTAAAACTGCATAGTTCGAAGAAGGTGAGAATGTAAATTCGAATTCGACCATTCTTTTCTAAGTGTCGGATTCTGGAGAATTTATCAAGCTTGTTTGTATGACTCCTATTCTGTGTGACGTGACATGTCAGCACCACTTGGCCTTTGCATTTTTAAATGTCACTCCACATTCTGAGATAATACATACGCAACATACGATAAGAAAAAAGTATGAATTTTTTTATTCTTTTAGTCTCCGTGGGACGTGTTATCCAAGGAAGAATTCGAGGTTATATAAAAAGTATTTTAAATAAAAACGTGATCCTATTCTCCATCCTTCCGTTGTGATTTTCCTTCGCTTTTTATCTCTTCTTGAAAATCCATCAAAAGTTGCTTCAGGCCAATGGCATAAGACTGTGCAGCCTAAACTAAAATGAGTTTGAGGCAAAGAGAAGAAGAGAAAGTAGCTAAAATGGGAACGGTGTTGTAGAATTGAGCTAAGAAAGAAAGTGGTGGAGTGAAAGTGAATTTCTTTTTGCTCGTCGTGTTGGACAGGGTGGGATTCATCAATGGATGGTAGGAGAGAAGAAGGGAGAAAGCCGAACCTTCCTCAACCATACCACGAAGCATTCTATCTATATCTTATGTACACTACACTTAAGTAAATACAGGATGTTCATAAGGCCAATAAATAAATGCTGCTAGATATAACATACAACAACGGCACATCACATCATGTCAATAAAGTTGTGCAGTTATGTGGAGAATTCATTGCTTTCTTTTCTCAACATCAACTTCTTTCCATGTACTGTACTGCTTAACAGTATATTACGTCTTTCTTTTTGCTATCTCCTCAAATTCCTCCTCTGTATGGTAAATCA
>JAQIWU010000721.1:0-22449 GCA_034696445.1 Isotomiella minor | reverse complement strand
CACTATTTAACATGACAACAAATGGCCAAAGTATAAAAAAAACAAAATTGTAAATGCAGGGGCAAAGGGAGACTACAGACTACTACTACTTCCCGTGACATTATTGATTAGGTCCGCAGCGTCACACAAAGGCCCTTGAGATTGATAAGGGGGAGAAGGACTCCAACAATCTTGGGAATCGTCCAATTGCATTATCGATCCAGGCCCACTCATTCCAGGAGGACAGGGTTCAGGCTTTCCCACAAGCCTTCGGTGCTAAAAAAGAAAATATAAGTTGACACTCTTTATAAAAGGACAACCACTTTTTTTTCGTCTCAAATACATACCTTTGCCCTGGCGTTTTGAAACCAGACTTGAAGAACCCTCTTACACAGTCCGGTTTTTTGTGACAAGTGCTTCAAATCTTTGGTATCTGGGTTTGGATTCACCTCAAAGTAGGACTTCATGATTCGGAGTTGATTATGTTTGAACGTCGTCCGCATTCTTTTCCCTTTGCCATTACTCTGGTGATGTTGGACCTGGAGGAGAGAGCCATCTGCGCCAATGAGATGAGGGTGTGGGAGATGTTGAGGGTGATGATGAGGGTGGTGGTGAGGGTGGTGAAGTTGGTGAGGGTGAGAAGGAGGATGTGACATTGAGGAGGAGGAGGGAGACATATTGAAACCATTAATTGTACCAGAGGAGTCCCCCATTTGATTATTGGGACCAAATTCACCCAAGCCTAAACCAACATCAGTCTCAGAAGACATTCCATCTGGAAAAAACAAAGAAAAGAGATTCCTTCATTCATTCATTCCTTTTGTTCATTAAATACAGAGAGGAAGGAATTTCCTCTTGTTTCTTGAAACGTATTAAAAAGTGTCACATAAATAACTCACTTTTAAAAACAATCAATGCACAAATAAATTAGTTTTTCTTTCTTCCTTCTTTCACCCAAGATTTTAAAAGATACTCCTTTAAGAGCGTTTAATTAACTCCAAAAAGGAAAACCATCTTTTCCATAACATTAAAAAAGGCAATGGAAAATGTGATAGAGAAAGGTTTCCTTCCGATAAACGATTCTTTATAGCGTGATCAAGTCTTTCGTTACCCTTGAGCCTTATTGTTGTTACTTCATACTTTGTGTCCGTCACTCATTGCATTAATTAAATACCTTTTTCCGACAAGTATTGTTAACAATGTGCTTCATAGTGACAGAACAGACAGTTAGCATGTTGCATGCATGAGCATTCAGCATGACAGTTATAATTTTAGTATTAAAATTAAAAGTCGCAAAATGAAATCTGTAACATTAAAGCCATCGCTTAAAATATCCTCCAGCTTTTCCTTTTCCCTTCCTTTCTTTTTTTCTGAGCCCAACAAAGCAGATTAAATTTATATGACTTGACATGACAAAGTCATTCACTGACTTCACCCGACTAATCAAACATTTCCTGTGTGGAGCACAAAAAGAAGGACGACTGAAAATGAATACGAAACTAGAACTTTTTATTTTCGCTACAGCGTTCAATGTTTGAAACCGACACAGGAACTTAAACTTAAAGACTCTGCCTGCCTGATTTCATTAAGACAGCTCAAAAGTGTAACAGGGAAAAGGAGGAGTTGGGAAAATCTTCTTTTTCTCTTCCGCCGTAACCTTTTGACTCTGTCTTTAATGTTTAAGTTAACTATACTGTGCACCTCTTCACTAAGATTAAAAGTACAGTCAGTTGGCAATCAGACAAGAAAAGATGACTTACTCGGTGGTGGTTTTAATGGGTGAAAGTACGGGCCAAGATCTGCTCCTTGGGTTGAACCGTTGTTTAGATTCTCAAGTAATTTTCTCTTTGGTGGGCGTCCTCTCTTATTGCTCGTTGTTGAACCACCCCCTGCCTTATTATTGCCCATGACCTTTCTCCTACCAGGTTCACTACTACTACTGGGTGTGGTTGTGGTGGTGACAGGGTCGGATGATAATGGCACATTCTCGTCTTCCGTTGACTTGGCATTATTATTGTTGCTATCACTACTACTACTGCTGTTGCCTTTGTAGTTTTCAATCATGTCGTAATGAAGACGGCAGTACAGGTCGGTTGATTGCATGCGAAAGTGGTCACCTCGGCTCAAGGGTCGTTGACAAATGGTGCAGATGAAACAGTCCACGTGGTACACAAACTCCCGGACTTTCATCACCAAGTCGTCCGCGTTTATTGGATTGGTGCAACGAGCACAACACTTTCTTTTGGAGGATGGGTGGAGTTTTTTGGTTGAAGAGGAGTCTTGTTGATATAGCCTAAAGAAAGTATAAAAAAAAGACAACATGAGTCATATTGCCCCACATCATTAGGAACCTGGACGTACACATTGTTTTCATGTGTTTCTGTGATGCATTTGAAAGCAAATAAAAAATGAATGTTTCAACTTTCACCACCTTTCACCTCACCTCGTTACAGCCCAATAATCACAACTGCTGCTGACACTAAATTGAGGCAATGTAACTTTACTTATTTACAATTATGACATGACTCGCCTCCCTACTTCACTTCGCATGCACCCCGTAGTGCGATATTGGAGTTGGAGTCGAAGGCAGTGATAAAAGCTGGATAGAGATAACATCATTGTGGCTAAAAATCGATCCATCATAATTGTTTGTCAAACCCATTCACTCAAGGACCAGGCAGTCGCGATATGAATACATAATGTGAGGGTCTCTACACGAAGGAACAGAGAAGCACCTGCTCTCTCCTACTTTCTCCACTCTGTGTTTTGGTATAGGATAGCAAATTAAGGGGGATACCTAGCATGCAGAATTTAACAGGATTGTGTGTCTGTGTGAGACATGCTTTATGTTTTTGTGGGTGGTAAAAAAGTAAATTGAAGAGACTCAAGTTGCCTGCACCACCCGGTTTGAAATGGAAAGAAATAAATAAAAAGCACGAAGCCGTTGAAATATGGAAACAAACAGAGCGACAGGAAAGAAGCTTCCCTTTCTCCTGGTAAATTTTAACGAGGCGTGCAAAGAAGAAAGATAAACGTTTTAGACACCACGGGCGCAATTGAAATTCTCCGAAAATATATCCTGTGACGACGAGACAGCACATTTTTTCCTACATGTGTTTCCTTCTATGCATTTTCCTTAAATCCATCAGATTTGTAGGCACATTTACCTTTGCTTACTTTCTGTAAAAGGAATGAAGGTGTAAACCTCATACAAATTTCACTTGTTGACAAATATAATGATGATACGAAAGGAAATGCGGAAATGTGTGAGACTTTCATGCATTCCTTTAAACTTCTTTTTGTTTTATACTTCGTGCATTATGCAAATTTTATTGATGTAATTAAGAGAATCGAGCTCATTACCATCAAAACAACTTGAACAAAGGTAAGTCACAATGTGGGTGGTTTACTGGTGTAGTCATTATTGCCTTGTCAACAAGTAAGGAAACAAGTGAACACAAATATTCTCATCCTTCCTTATACGCCAGAGAGTATGACACTTTGTTACAATAAACATAATTTATTACAACATTCATTTTGAGCTGTCTTTTGAGACCTACTGTGCTTTACCTGCCCTTTGGAGGGACTTCAATTGAAACTTTTTTTGCGTACACAAGGAAAAGTTTGTCTCAATTTTCCCTTCAACAACGTTTCAACGTGCGAATGACTATCGGGTTCATTAAAAAAAGTCCCACAAAAACGACACGGTGTAGGGATTTTGTTGATAGACTTTTTTGATATGAAAAGAGAGCGTGCGGTGATACGAGAGAAGATGACGTTATAACAAGAACAAACAATGGAAAAACAAGATTGACACGCGTTTATGGTTTCCTATTACAATCTGAAAATCTCTTAACAAAAGTCGCGTGCCTTTAGAAATAATATTTCCTCTCTTCAGCAGAGAGACTCATTCATGATCACATTCACATCATCAACGCAACCTCGTCAAAAATCAACGAACCAGGAGTGGATCATCTCCTTTGATTTTGCTCAAAGTCTATTATAATTTAAACGAACCGAAGGTACCTCGTCCCTAGGCCTCCCTGCATGCCTACAATAATAATACCTTCGCCACTCGACTCTCGTCATAAAAGTCTCCCCCACTCACTCCTCTCATCTCATCATTCAATTCATCAGTCTTTTTTACCGAGTGGTTTGTATTACAATAGTTCACATCATTTTTTATATGAGCCTCATGTGAATGGATGGATGAATGAGCAGGGAAAAGGGTATGAATTTAATCTAGATTCTCATAAAAAAAGTGAAAAGAAAGAAAGTTTTTTCTAATGAAAGTTAAGTTGAGCACTAGAAATGTATGATCAGCCTTTCTCCTATTCATTATAAACTACGAAAGTTCCTCATAAGAATGACTTTCACTCGACTCAAAACTCGAAAGAGTCTCTTTCATTTGATTTAATGAGTGATCAATCCATACGACGACAAGTCAAGTGTCATCATCTCAACTTTTGAAAAACTCATTGATGACATGAAATCATCAAAAGCCAACAGATTAACGTCCTTTACTTAAGTCGATAGGCATCGTGGGGAGATGATAGAACTGATCTGATCCGATCTCTAATTGTTTCCTCATGGTGTGCAGAGTGGGAGTGGACCCAAGTACGCCTTCCTTCGACTTCGGCTCTCTGGTTTTCCTTCCTGCTGTTAAATTGTTGGCAGGGTCTAGTAATGATGACTTTGATGAGGAATAAATTGACAATGTGTTGATTCGCCCATAGAGAGTAGGTCGGCCGAACTCAAAAAAGAAGACCCAGACTTCATTCATTGCTGTTTTACAAGCAAAAGTGAATTGATACACACACAATTCAATTCAATTCGAGAGATGAGTTGATGATACTCGACTCGTGGGAGTTGTTTGGTTATGAATACATGAATCTGAGAATAGGAATAGAAAGTACATTTTTGCCTTTGATTTTGAGAGATGAAGTTTATTAGTGGGGAAAAGTAAGGGAGGGAGGCAGACTGGTGGTAAAAAAGGGCCCCCTGAGGTCCATCATGTTTCTGGCGTCCGTCCGACCGTCGGCCTTGTCAAATCCTCTTTAGAAAGTACCATGGGATTATACCAGCACCAACCAAAGCTAAGCTACTGCGCCGCGTGATTCCTCTCCCTACCTAAACTCACCTAACCTTCAGAGAGGAGGAGGCTTCAGAGCTCAGACTCAGTTCCAGGGAAATGAATTGAATGAAAAGAAAGCAAGACCGTGGCCGTCGTGGCATGACATAATGAGCGGTAATAACATTCATGTCAATGAAATGAAATCTGAATCGACAAGGGAACAATATAAGGCCCTTTTCTCCGAAAAAAAAACTCAAATTCATAAAAAAGATTTTCTGCACAATACGCAAAACGTTAAGTTCGGGGAGTTCATTTTTGCATAAAATTATGTAGATTCCTTACTGGTTTGTTTCGCAGGTGAAAGCCATGAATCAATTCATATAGTTTGTACGTACAACTGGGATGGGATGGAGGGGGATTACAAAACAAAGGCTGATGGACAAGCGATAAATGCAGTTGATAACGATTTCACGGGTCATTTTCATACCTAAAAATCTGATACGATTCCATTCCTGTTCAACTTTTCCTTTCTCTTTGCACTGCAGTATCTCTTTCACTTCTACTTGGATCGCATGGGATAAAAGCAAAGGGAAAATAAATTCATCCTATTTTAAAGCAGACTTAAGTCAATGACCAGCCCTGAATGGGTTTTGAAGTATGATGTAATAGAGGGATTGATGGATGTACTGATGATGTGTGCCATGTGCTTGTCGTCATATTAGAGTTTAGTTTGTGGTAAAGTTTTGAGTCTACCATTCATTCAACTTCTCTGCAGGGTGTCAGATTATAATGTCATCAAGTACATCAGAATCAGTGATCCCTTATTCCCTTCCTACTCTACTCTCCAACAACAAACAATGGTCCACTTTTGGATGTATGCAACTCAATAATAATGTCTCATGACATAACATGATGTAATTGTGTAAATCAAAAATGATTCACCCATCATCGTGTCGCGTGTTTGTATGGATCGTGAGAAATTTTTTGAAAAGCCAATCGACACTTATGAAATTCTAGTAGAATGGTCTTGTTTTACCTGAGATAGTCGTGCTTGCACATGATTTTCCCATCCCTCTCGAAACAAGTGAGCTCATGACTAAGAACCCCGTGACAAATGTGACATTTGAGACACTCATTGTGAAAGTGTTTGTCCATCGTCCGAACAAAGTATCGAGCTAGGATGGGAAGTCCGCAGTTGACGCAAGTGGCAGGTTTCTGCGCCCAACTTTCACCATTATTATTCTTCCTGCTAATACTGCTTTCCCCACCACCACCACCCTCACCCTTGGGTGGTAGTGATAGTGGTGGCGTGGGTGTGCTCATGCTCTTAGACCTTCTTGTGGGTGTGAAACCACCACTGGCATTAGTATTGGGCGAAATGGATATGGGACCGAAGCACGGGGTGGCATTTTCCTCATCGTCGTCACCATCATCCTCACTCTGTTTGTGACAATCATTATGAGGATTGTTATTATTGCTGCTGCTATTGATGACATTGTCAGTGTAATAATAGTCCGAGCCCCATGGATGATGATGGTGGAAGTGCATCCTTCTACCACCACTTTGTTTGTTGAGATAATTATTGTTATCAACACCACCACTGTAACAACTCAATTTGTTATTATTATTATGACACTCTTCATCCCTGTCACCCTCACCACATCTTGGATACTGTGGGTGGTGATGATGATGATGAGGGGTATGAGGCAAAGTAGTGTTATTGTTGTCAATGAAAGGCGAATTGCTCTCGCAGTTATAATGATGATGGTGATTATGAGGGTGATTGTTATAATGATGAAACTGGTGGTAATGAACACCCGAGGTGTGGTTGACACTTAGGATGGGAGGTGTGGTAGAATTTATAAGGGGGAATTGTATCACTTCTTGATCTTTGAACATGACTATAAAGTCCTCACACACAAACGCTACAGCTTTCACCACGACAAAGCTTTTTGCGCAGTCTCAAAACTCCCCTTCATGAAAATTATTTTGTCTGGATCCCTTCCAACCTCCGTCTTGTAAGGACCTTCTTTAACAACTGTGAAACTACAAATGTGACAAACCACACAAGGCAGTGATAATGATGATAATGTTTGAATAAGGATTAAAAAAGAAGGGCTGAAAAAAGAACTTTTTGTAAAACGATGACATGCACTCCTCTCTAAACCAACACGAGGGAAGGAACTGTGCCTGCTACACCACTGTTGCACAGTTTCATAGAGAACTGGTCTGGTCTGGTGCAATAAAGGATGGTTTGTTAGGTTCTTCGGTTTGGTTAAGTTTGAGGGTGGGATTTCATGGGAAAAGTGGGCCTGACCGACTCTTCAGTTCGAATCATAAAAATCTCTTGGGCTTTTTTGGAGTCATCCACTTTTTCCACACACACAAACACACACGCTTTCTATTCTTAATTCTAAATGCTTCTTGCATGCTTGTTATCCACATCTACAATTTCACCGATTTCGTTTCTGGTTTTTGGCAGTTCTTAAAAATAAAAGTTAAAGCGTTGAGAGAAGATGAAAATGTACAAAGAACTTTGACTATGTCACCTACAAATTATAAGTCGGTAGATTGGAAATGAAAAGACAGTAGAATAGAATCCATTAAAAATTTTGGAGTTTTTATGCATTTCACAACAATTATTATGAAACTACAAAATAACACATTTCTGATTAATATACTAACAATTTGTACAATTTTAGGAACGATAAGTAGGTAAGAATGACTGTGTAGGATTTAGATCAAGAACAACATAATAAAACTACATCTAACACTAGAGAACAACGGATTTCGTAACAAGGGGCACAGTGAGACGAATACATTTTAGCATGCCTATTACTTACATATGTAATAACTTAATTTTGAGATTGAATTGAATTAGACTTTCACCAAACAAACTAACATTTTACCAATACGTTAATAATAATACGAACATTTAAATCTACCGAGTGAATGAGTAATTGCCGACCCCAACCCCGTACATGAGTCCACCATCACGATCACGACCACCTTCAGCACCACCGTTGTTGGCGTTCCCACCACCGTTTTGCCTTTGACCATGTCCAGTTCCATTTGAAAGGTTGAGAGTGACCCCCAAGTTTCCAGACGCGCTTGAAGCCGATGAAACCATTTGCTGATGTTGTTGTTGGCTCTGCAATTGGTTGGCCAAATTTGGGTTCTGGGGTTCCATTGCCGATTGGATCCTTCTGGCCATCATTGGATTGAAAGCAATTGATCGTGATCGTGCTGCAAGTGGCGTGGGTAGAGTGACCATTGCATCGGAGCCACCAATCTGAACAAACATTTGTTGCTGATGTTGTTGTTGATGAAGTGATTGTTGCGACTGCTGCTGTTGTTGCTGAGCTAAGCTGCTGGCTCCACTACCTTGTCCATGGGCCTGGCCCTGGTGACGAGGATCGGCTCCAAGAGCAGCAGTAGGAGCAGAACCATTAGTGGGTCGAGGGCCTCCGGATTGTTCTGAGTACCCCTACATTTAACAAGGTGAATTTAGTAATCGAATTAGGTAAAGGAATGTTAAATGAAATCAGACAGGTAGGTACTTACCATCATGGGTGCGAGTTTGGAAAAGTTTCCTCCTTGCACGATGTAAGGACCCGGATGCAAACCTTGATTTCGGTAAATCGTGACTCTGGCCTCATAGTGTTCTTGAAGCTTGAGAAGTTCTATTTCAAAGGCCGCCTTCAACCTTTCCACTTCCGTGTAGAGTCGGTCTTGGTAAGCCATGGCGTACACGAGTTGCATTTCGGGGGGACTCTTGTCACCATCGATCACAACCGCTGTCACCGGCCCGATCCCACTTTCGTTGGCATTTCCTCCAGTTCCAATGGGAAGACGATGACTGCTATTTGCTCTGTCTAATTCTTCTTGCTTCGATTTCAATTCAGCCTCCATGCTTCTAATCTTCTTTTGCAAATCCGTAATGGTCCTCTCCGATTTGCACATCACCTTTCTCACTTCGTCTATTTCATCTTCCAGCTCAGCTTTTCTTCCCTGTGGAGACAAATTGGGCAAATGTACTGACATAATTCAAAGAAATTTTACAATTATACATGTCTTTCTTCTTACCCGCAACACCTTTATCTTTTTCTCCTTTTCCTCTGTCACACGGCCCAGATGTTGCATTTCCGCGATCGTTCTTTCCTTTTCTTTCACCTGGGTTCGAACCGCAGTTAGCTCTTCTTTCAATTCATCCACTTGAATTTTCCAGTGTCGTTCCTTTTGTACCGCTTTGCTTAACAAAACATTCCTGCACCGTATTTCTTCTGAACTGGCACGGCTTTCCCCACTTCCTCTGTTTTGGGATTCCGAAGAACGACGACTGTTTCGACTTCTGCTCTTGCACCGATGTTGATCTAACTCTTCCAGCTTGTCGGATGGAGTTGTTGAATGAGGACGAGGGAGTGGCTCAGTTTCTACAATCAGAAGTCGATCGCTTACGCTTCCAATGCTTGATGCAGATTTGGGACGATGATCATTTCCACTGGTTGGAAGCTCCTGTTTGTTGTCGCTGCTCACATCTGCCCCTTCTTCAGACAAAATTTCCCCATCTTCATTTTCATCATCATTCGCATTCTTCATGATACTCTGGGTCAGGATTTCATGCAACTCAGTGACCTCTTGGAGGTTCATTCGTAGTAGCTCATTCTTGTCTTCATCGTTGACTCCATCTCCATCTCCAACTCCTACCTCCATTGGTTCATCGTCTTTCGTCGAAGATGAGGGACGAGAGGCACTGGCACTTAGTTCAAGTTCCGACGACGACACGGTTTCTAAATCATCGTCAATGAAAGCGATGACCTTTGGTTCCAGTGGGAGAGAGTAGCGGGGAGTTGCGTTACCGGGATCACTGTTTTGGTGACCTATGGAATAGAATAAAGACAGTTTTATCAACTACTGATATGTCAAAGTTTGATTATCTTCATACCTTCAGCAATCGATGAAGAAGCTGAACCTGAACCACTGTCCCTTTTCTTCTTTGCTTCTTCCTTCCTTGCCTCCCTCTCCATTCTCTTGACGCCATCCTCACCAAATCTCAACGCTGCAGCAGCTTCTGCCCTCAGACGATGACGATTGGCTCTGTTCCGTCGAACTTGTCTGGTCCTGACCGCTTTGACCTTGTTGACTCCTCCTCCATTATTGTCACCGTTGCCGTTGGGGTTTCCTCCTCCTCCAGGTCCAAATCCGCCGTTACCGTTGTTGCCGTTACCCATGGCCCCCATGAGTCTTCTTGCTCCATTTCCGCCCCCTCCACCGCCACCACCACGAGACCAAAAGTACCTTGACATGCTGTCGCTGATGATGACGCCAATGAATCTCACAACTGGAAAAAGGTCCCCAATTAGACCAAGTGCCAACAAAGTTAATGAAGGTTGGTTAATTACTTACCTCACAAATAATAAACACTGAGACCGACCGAACAGAACGAACACAACACAACAAAAGACACACCAAAAAGTGAAGAAAGACTAGACCCAACACAAAACTCGACTGACTTGGAGAGCAGCAGAAAGCAGAGTGACGATGACGAGGCGGAAAGAAAGGCAAGTCGGGGCAAAAAACTTTTGGTTGGCATGGCACGATTTTCGCAGGTTGGAGTTTGTGACGTCATTGACGTCGACTTGACTGACTGACCGTAAGAATGGCGTCAAAGAAAGGGGGCACTGTGAGATTGATCCAAACTTGTGATTTTTGACTTTCACGTTTTCTTTTATTCAAAGCAAATAACGCTTATCAGTTTGATTTGATTGAACGCATTGTTTTCATCATTGAAAATTTTATTACGCTGACCTGACCACTAACTATAGCTGAATTTATCCAATATTTCATTTTTTTAAGAGAATAATACTGTTGTTGGTTTTTTGCTCGGTGTGAGCTTGTTTTGTTTTTATAAGCTGCTAGATATACATGCGCGTCATTTTTGTACCTAAAACTATAAATTAAATACATTTTCACAGTCCAATTCAAGTCTCACAATACATGAACTTTTGTTTTACCATTTACTTTACTTTCGCACATTAGCAATCACTTGTCTGTTTCTTTTTCACATTCAGAATTTTCTAAACTGATCTACTATCACGCAAAAATGACCTAGTACACATTTCTGTTGTATATATTCTTTCTTTTCCTCTAAAACAACGCACATCAGTGATAAATAGTTTGGCTTAGAATTATTAGTTGTAAGTAGTAGCACCACCCCCTTTCTCTGGAACTAAGATTATTGGCTTGGCTTATACAAAAAGAAAATCATGCTTCTAAATACAACGTCGGAATGAATTTGTTGTTGCGAATATATGGAATGAATTATCATGGTTTGTAAAAATAGATGAAAATGTTTGTATCTGTGCTAAAGATAGGAAATCTGTGGTCGTCTTTGAAAATTAATTAAGTGTACAGTCAATCTTTTCAATGATCAGTGCCAGGAAAATTGTTTGGGTGATAGATAATACATATACAAACATGCGTGCAAAAAACCAAGTAATGTATTGGTAGCCACAAGAAGATAAGCTTCCTTTTCATTTCATACTTTCACTTATCCCATCATGCCATCCATCCCCATTTGATGATGATGATGATGATGAGTATTACTACTGACGAGACTATTGGAGTTAAAATGTGGCAATACAGGATGTTGTTGCGAAGGGTTGTGTAGCGAAAGGGGCGGCCCTCCTGAGGAGGGTGGGGGTGGAAGAAGTGGGGGTGGTTGCATCTGCATTTGCATCATATTGCTACTATGCTGCCCATGTTGCTGAATTTGCTGAATTTGCTGGAGTTGCTGTTGTTGCTGCTGTAATTGTAACTGCTGTTGTTGGTGCAGGACTTGCTGCTGGGTTTGTAAAAAGGAAGCCTTGGCCTCGACGACGATAAACTCGACTTGATTCTTTGTCATGTCCATGTAAGAGTCGAGGATGCAGCGGGCAATCTCTTCGTGAGTTAGACCATCAAACTTTCTCCCATCCACGGACAACAGGACTTGACCGGGCTTCAACTGCGTGCCGAATGCTGATCCTTCAGTCTGTAGAAAATTATTGCAAAAGTACACCAAAATATTATACTGCGGTGTCCAGACTTACATTTACATCTATTATGCGTGGAAGTCTATGCGGAGTGTTGATCCCACCCTCAATTGCAATCCCCAAAATGGGCTTTGTCTTTTGCACTTTCACCTTATACCTAACACAAGAGTTGTTGGTTGTATGGGGTTGTAGGTTCTGGTTCATCCCCACGAGTCCCTAATGACAAGTAAAAAGTAAGTGAAAGCACCTAATCACAAACTAAATCTCACAACTCACTTGCTGCATGACTTTCTGCTGGTTCAGTTTGGCCATGACATTGTGCGTGTCACCATGCGTGAACAAAAGCTGCCTGTCCAGTCCCCCATTATTCATCATTGGGTGCCCAGGATTCGACGTAGTGGGCGTTGTAAAAGTAGTTTCGTTGTAGAGTAGTGAGTTGTTGTACTGGGAATTGGGAGAAAGTCTTCTCGGAGGCAGTAGAGGACCATTCATACTCGAAGGGTTACAGGACATCCCTTGGGAAGATACAGGGACTAAGGGAAGCAGAAGGGGGTCCTGCGAAGAGGGGGTGTTGGGGAACTCACTCCCCATCCTATGGGTCAAAGCTGATGTTGGTGTCATCATCGAACTCTTTCCTAAGCATGCTGCTTCCTTGTCGTAAATTAGTTCGTCAAATGCTACCAAGTCCACTGGCCGTACTATCTCGCGTACTTCGGTCAATAAAGTGTACTGTTCAGGAACAAATCATATTAGATGTATTCACACTAAGCGATTGTGAGTATACCTTTTCAACTGAATTTAGAAGCTCCAAGAGAATTCTTACAAATGTCTGAATGGGGAGAAAGCCCTGTTGGTACTCTGAATTCACATAAGTGCATGGTGTCAAGATATGTACATACAATCATTTATTCCCACTCACCCAATCTATAAAATGTAAAGCGTGAATGTTCCGACTTGGTCAAGACAGTTCGAGCCTTCTCCTCAATCATTCCCATGATTGAGGTGGATTTCTCCAGATCCTATGCAAGTGAAAGTGAGGCATAAAAGCTTTGTTCACTTTTTGTTTTACAGAGCTTACTTGGTGCAGAAGACGACTCGTGCCACACGAAGGATCCGTAGAAGTTGTGTAGTCCAACTCTAAACTTTGGTCAGCTAACTTCTCTTCTTCCGCGATCAAGTCTTGATTCATTATGTCATCGTCATCAAACAACGTCACGTTTGTAGAGTCCAATAAAATATTGTGATGATGTCGATGTTGATAACTGTCCATGACGTCTTCGCTCATGGAAGTCGTCAGGAGTTTGGATGTTCCACCTGCAAGATTCCCGAGGGCAAATAATTCCTTATAGTCATAATAAGATGATGCCATACTTGCTGTTGAAGTCGTGGTCAAGTCAATTAACTCAGTGTTCTCTGCATCTGAGAGAAGGGAGCCCCCACCACCCCCGCCAATGCATTGGGACGTCTGACTAGTATCCGCTGGTATTTTCCCAATGAAGTTGGCAATTATGGTCATTGTCCTACTGGATTTTAGAATCTGGACCGCCTTATCATGCGTGATGGATGTGAAATTGCGTCCATTCACTTCCAGGATTTCATCACCCCTCTGAAGCCCAGCCCTACTCGCCACAGACCCGTGATCCACACCCGTGACATAAATCCCTAAGCCGTACTCGCACCCACCTCTTATCATTAGACCTAAGTTCTGTCCAGGGTTAATATCTATGTTTATAATGCGCTTGTTCATTGCCGCAATGGAAAGATGCGAGGGACTTGGGGGAGGAACAGGAAGACCCCTAGAGTCTATCCAAGTATACGAGGAACCAGTGGCTGAACCTGAAGACATTGCAGACTGCGAAGGTGGTCTACTGTAATAACTCACACTCCCACCACCAACACCACTTTCACCAATCATGGAAGCACTTGCCCCAGTCACCCCTCCACCAATTAAACTGCTACTTTTATCTATATTCGAGGATGAGCCTAGGCCTCCCACTCCCCCACCGTTCATGCTTGTCACTGCATTTAACATGCTTCGATTCGTGTTGATTGCGTCCACTATTATGAGCTTCACGTACTTGCGGCCACGGAGTACCTTAAAGAGGTAAAGGCATTTAAAGGCATTTTGGCTTAGTTGGGAGAAATAAGATGCCATTTGGTACCTTTAGTGCATTCGTGTGGGTGATGTTTGTAAAGTCCACACCATTGCCTTGGATTATTTGCTGTCCGCTTTTCAGCCCTTGTTTATCCGCTAAGGAATTTTCCTCAACCCTCCAAATGTGCACTGGTAATCCTGCATGTGGAATCATTGGAATTACTCCAGTACCATTCTTGCATCACTTTCTACGGACTTACCAAAATCTGCCCCTCCTTTAATATTGAATCCAAAACTGGGATTCTCTCCATCCTTAGACAGTTCCACGCATCTCAAATGGTCACTGCTCACACCACCAACGGTGCTGTCTCCTGCCGACGTCCCCAATATTGGGGTAGTATTGTAATTCCTCGAAGCAAATTGACCTGTCCTAATTGATGGGAACAAACCACTCGTGGCAAACGTGGGCGTGGCTGGGGTAGAGTGTCTCCCGTAGCCTACACCACCACCACCACCAAAGGGGGCCGAGGGTAGGCTTGAAAACTGTCCTGCCAACCTCCCAGCCACAGGAGACGTTGCGCCGTAATTGTAGTAGTAGTGATGATAGTGGAAATGGTGACTAAGTCCTGGTGGTCCGCCTCCTACCGTCGCAGTTGTGGGAGTGCCTGTGGGATGACGCTGAAGAAGAGGATGGTGGTTACTTTGGAATAGGGAGTTGTAGTTGGCCTGCTGTTGGGACCTTGGCCTGGAGAAAGTTCTGTGGAGAAAGTTACTGCTGTTGGTGGTGGCACGGATTCCTCTACTGTCAGTAGCACCACCCCCACCACTTGTGCTCATCACCACACAACCGGAGGGGACCCGATCGACTTGCTATCATAATATCTCGTCTGGGCAGCAGAACTCCCAACTCATCAACCTCCTAAAGTGTCTTATGGAATTTCACCACCCGACCCACGTTCACGTTCACGTCTTGGCACTTTCTCCTCAAGAAGGAAATGGTGGAGGAAGTAAAAGAGAGTCATTTGATGAATCAATTCAATTTCTGAGTTTATAGGGCTGGCCTTGAATGACACAGAGAAGGCAAAGAGCGAGTGAGGATACTAGAATACTAGAGACAACATTCATTTTGCATGCAATGGAAATATTCGCAATGTGTCGGACTCGGAATTTTTCGCTTTTTACACACAAATCCTTACACGGGCCAAAGTAAGTCAAGTCAAGCAAGCTATAAGGCTCCTCATGTTCCCGGAGAAAGTTGGCTAATCGATACCCACACCAAAAAACGACCCACTGCTCTGCTTTCTCCTCTCTGACTCTCTAAGTCTAAGCCTGCCTAAACATGATAAACCCTTTTTCTCCATCCATCCTCTATTCCTATTTCTGCTCTGCAAACACATAAAAGTAGTAAAGTCAGAGAAAAGTGAATGCCGTCCCATTCATGGCATTTTATATTCATGTCTTGTCTTCTGCCAGTTAAGCAATCCTCTATCACTATCCCTTCCCTTGGGACACAGGAAAATAAAAGTCGAGAAAGACAAATAATACACGAGGATGATGCGACATTGCATGGAATATGGAATAGAAGAGACCTGCCAAGAAAGCTACCAAAAAAAGTATTCCTTCCGGAGTTCGGAGGGAACTAAAACTAAATTATCATTATCCCAATCAACTCGTCTTTTTCACAATACAATGACTATATTCCTGTTTAATTCTTATGTCACACATTTTCAAAAAATTAGTAACGCAAAACACAATAAGTAACAATGAACGAGCATTTTTGTAATTAATTATGTAGGAATAAAACTCTGCAATCAATCAAGCTCACTCACTTTTGTCAATCTACTTAGCTTTTTGCATAGCTTCTCGTCTTAAGTATAAATGCTGTCCTGTTGACCTAACTAAGAAATATGCTGTAAGCAACTATGTTACATCAGTTCTCAAGTGTTCTATTATTATATTATTTTTACATAGATAGGTATCTATTAAGTATCACAATACATTACGGATGACCATTTACATCATATCAGGACAACGTGACAAGACCTTTTGTGTGTTTGGTCGCACGAAGGGACATCATCAATCCGATTTCTTGACGAAATTCCAATTCCACTCCACAACGCACACAACTATTCACGTCAGAATATCTTTTCGTAAATTGAGTTTACGTACAAAGTTAAGTTAAGTGTCGTCTTCGACTTTGTCAATAGGAGGAATAAATCAAATGACTAAATAATTTGTAGCCTTCAATTCGGCGCTCACCACCGACCACTCTCGCCTTCTCTGGTTCGAGTTAGTAAATATAAATTTATATGTCGTAAGTGAATTATTAAGATCTTCGTTTTCCATTTTCAAAGGGCAGTGGTTCCGGGGGTGGGGGACTGTTTGTGTTGACTGCAAATCTCCCAGCCTCCTTTGTAACTACTTCACTCAGACGCATGTACTCTCTATTCATGTCTTCTCGGATCTGGTCCACCAGTTTGGACACATCCTCACAGCCTTCCGTTTCCACAGGGGGCATGACTGATACCATGACTTTGCCTAAGGGAAAAATATTGTGTTATTCAATGACAGATTTTTATGATCTTCCTATATATAAATTCTTACCAGAGTTGAATATCATCCTCTCATCGTTGATAAAAGTATATGGAGATACGACCACTGGAATTATAGGTAACTTGTTCTGGACGGCGATGTGAAATGCTCCCTTCTTAAACGGAAGGAGTTCCGCTCTCTTCGACCTCGTCCCTTCGGGGAATATCCACATCTTCGTCTTATTTGTCCGTATCTCCTCCGCCGTCGCACTGATCTTTGTTCGACTGTCAGCTGCATTATTCCTGTCAATGAAGACGGTGCCACAGAGCCAAGACGAGAGTCCAAAGGGGAATACATACATTATCGCCCTTTTGGCAACGCACGCACATCTCCTCATTGTCGACCAAAGCTCGCAAATTACTACAAAAACATTCACACAGTTAGTAATCCAGTTGAATAGCGTGACCAGTAACTAATAACCCTTACGTAGGAAATCCCACGCACTCTGATGATTAGAAACGACGACTGCAGAAAACTGTTTTGCCAAATATTCCTTCCCTGTGATTTCCCACTTGATGCCCACGACAGGACAAATGAGTCGGGCGACGGGGGCGACCCACCTACACAAAAACAAAAGAACCTTCAGTATGACCTTAAGTCCTATAAGATAATGACACACTTACAAGCTATTTTCCACATCCCTAAACTTCCTAAACTTGAGGAGGAAGATAGGAAGGGAGAACAGGGCCAACATCGAACAGACCAAGACATACAGGACGAACTTTGCAACATATCTGAACCGGTGAAACCTCTCGTACAAGATGACAATCATGGTAATCGTTAGGAAGGAGTAGATGACCCATTGGTCAGTCCAGGACCAGGACGAGGGCCAACTGAATATCCTGTTTATGGGCCAAAACATTTTGAACTTGACTTGTCTTGAATTTTTAGGTTATTTTAGTCTATTCCGTTGTGACAGTGGGTCCATTCTTGAGTTTTTTAAAAAATTGACTGAGAATTTTGAGTATTTATTTTTTTAGTTTCCAAAAAAAGTGAGAGTTTAATCGAATTATGGAGCAGCAGCAGCAGTCGGTCTCATTTTTGCTCTCTCCTCTGCTTCTGCTCCACTTTTTTACTTTCTCTTGTGTTACAAAAATACCCACTTCTTCTTCCTTCACCACCACAAAAAACTTGACTGTATATGCGGGTTTTTTCTCACTTTGGCAGATACGATCAATCAATCACTTATCGAAAAAAAATAGTTCATGTGAATATAGATAAGGAATTGGTCCAATTGGACATTCCTTCCTTAATTCATTTTCAATTGTTATCGATTGAATTATTTGCTCACCCACTCACGACACTCAAGCTACTGTGTGCTGCTATCTTAACTTTTTACATGGTTGAGAAATTGGTTCACTTTTTTATTGGTAATATGCATGCAAGCACATGTCATGGAATGGATCCTCTCCAATTCTGCCTGTGAACTTGGAACTCATGCTCTCTGGTACCTTTGAACTTGTTGTGAGATGAATACCTATATAACCTCCAGATAAAGGCTGTAATGATCAAAGTTAAATGGTTAGTTAAAGGTTATGGTAATGCTAATGTTATATTTGGTGGCTACATCACACCACGCGTTTTGTTTTTAGACTGATTGCGGAATAACTAACTGGCTCATCATGACAATCATCTATGGCTATGTGGCTTGTTGGATGGACAAGGCCAGAGATATTCCACCTTCCGTCTCGTCGTCAATGATTCATTCACTGATTCATGAAAACTTGATCATATACTTATCTATCATCAATCGTTCTCCTTCACTTCTCAACGTCATCATCGTCATCATCGTCAACTTTTTGGTTAAATAATACTAAATTCACAGTCACAGTGCAATTTGCAATTGGGGCAATCCAGTCCTGACTCCAACAACTTTGTGCCAGTCATTCCAAGCTCAAATTTTCTTTTTGAGACAAATTAAATTTGGCTTGTCGAGGAGTACATGCAGTTTAACTTCAGTTGAAGTTAAAACACACAACTTTACTCTCATACCATTGCCCAACGCCCTTTCGCAATACTCATAAATAAATGGCTTATTTATATGAATTATCAATGCTTTGTTTCCTCCAAATGTATATTGTGCGTTCGAGGCTTAACAATTGCGTGCATTTCATGCGTTTGAACACAGCCACATACCGGTGCATATAGGAGCAATTTTACAATTTGCGAATTTCGTGAGCCTCATTTGTGAAACACCTACGTCATTTGCAAAAAGATCTCACAAAAAGATGGGAATCAAGGAATGAGACAAAAACCAAACACTCTATCTCGAACTTTTAGCTGATTTCAAATGAACAAAAAGTTAACCCACGTGTTTAACAAAGATAGTCAGTGTCTGACTTCTTGAATAGTGTGGTCTCGTCGTATCATAATTGTGCCAATAATCTTTCTTGAGCTAAACCAGGTCCCAATCCAAATCTATATGCATTGCGCTCATCTCTTAAATGGTATGCTCACAACTTTAGTAAACTCTTTAAATTGGAACCACAACTCACTTAACTTCCTGTTAAGTAAAGTGATATCCCTGTTCTTTCCTTCTATCGTTTATCAAGTAATGCAATGTACAATGTGGAAATGGATTGTGTGAATGTGAATGCATGAAGCCAACTAACTAAAGTGATATATGACATGTCTCTGCATCTTTTCTTTTTTCTTTGGTACAATTAAATTAACTCATCCATCCGGACTTGGACTCATATCGTCTTCACTTAAAATATCTGTCCAACTTATAGACCTTTCTAATGCTCCTGTCTGTCTACTTCTCCTCTATGGACCCTCCCGTTTAAAAGAGAACAGACAAACAGAGAACATTTGAGCAGGCCAAATATTCATTTGTCTCATATTATCTCTAGCAAGATCTGATCCTGAGCTTAGCTTTCATAGTCAAGTCTTACCTCATCAACGAAACGCTTATCATCATCGGCTGATTTTCACAACTTTTGAAATTTTGTGTGTACATCATCAACGTCCATCTATCCTCGACGCGTCGTGGCTGCAAATATTTTTGCCTGAGGACTTTCTCTCTCATCACTTCATCATGCAGCAGCAAGCGTCTGTTTTCTGCAAGATTTTTCCCAGGCTCAATAATTTTGCATGCTGCGAGAAAATAAGGTGATTAGGATAGGACGAGATGAAGAGACCGTGTGGGTGTGGAGGTGGCGTCCCCCATTGTACCTTATCATCACCAACTTCAATTCCTCATCGAGCTTTTTACGGACTTGGGATCCTCATTTTGGTCACTTTCTTATTCAATGGGTACACCCTTTTTCTCTTTCTTCACGACTTTTCCGGCGTCTCGACAGATATTTTAGAAGGTGATAATCCATTTAATGCTAACGTGATTTATAATCATTCTGTGCCATCACTGCGCTTCAAGGTATGTCCCATTTTCCTTCTCATGGCAATTTTGATACATGAATCCCTCTTAGGTATGTGATAATGATCCCACCTTCTCTGCCATTTGTGACAATGACAAAGACAACATGGTGATACTCATCTCTGGAACTACTTCCCCTGAAATGGTCGAAATTGCTCAAACAGTGCGAACCTTGTACAAAAACGGTCTTCAAAATGAGAGCAGTGGTGGTAGCAATAGTGGAAGGGGTAGGGGGAGAGTGGGGGGAAGAGTAGTGAAGATGCCAATTTCAGTCTCCAGACTTCAGCGTCATCTGAAACCAATTACCTTCAATAATCACAAGTCAACTCAGAATTTGCATGACTTGTGGGGCACTGTGATAGACGTAAGGTCTAAACTAGCATCTTGTGACCTTTCAAGTTGTCTTTTTTTGCTTTCCCCAGTGGCCTTTCAGTGACTCCTTACGCTTTATGACTTTGGGACAAGTGATTCACTCTTCGACCTCGGTTCCTATTCTCAATGCAACAAATGCATCCCGAGGGACACAGTTGAAGGTGGAGTTGACACTTGAGGGGGGACAAGTGGCCTTGTGGAAACCAAGGTGGTATGCCAAAGACCTTCTGTTGGAAGGGACGCCGTATGGGGGCAAGGTGAGTCACTATCAAAAATCCTGGAATAGTCTAACTAATCAATCGCACTCTGCCCCTAGGATAGACATTACGGCGAAGTTGCAGCTTTCTACTTGAATCTCTTGCTGGGCTATAACAATGCTCCGATTACCACAGGGAGAAAGTTGAACCTGAAAAGGGATATTTACGATATTGCAAGTCCACAACTTAAGAACACTTTCTTCATGCAAAAAGGTTACCATTTTCTAAAGACTAGCCAGAATAAATTATCCCGACTATTTGGTTGTAGATGGGACACTTTGCTTCTATGGCGTGTGCCCCTATTGTTCCAAGAGCGACTTTGTTTGTGGTGGGGGAAATAACGGGAATGAATTGGACGGTGCCTTGGTCCTCTTCATGCAGAGAAAGTTTCAAACCGTGAGTAATCCTTGGAGAAGGACGTACAAGGTTGGGACCGCAGCCGTTTGGGAGCTACGAATGGACTTTTGTACTCGGTTGATGCGTGATATTACAAACGGAAACAGAAATCAGGTACGGTCCATTTTAGCATTCTGGGGGACAAAGTGAATGGACATGTATGCACATTGGGTACAGCTTATACTGGACGTCGTTGGAGTCTCTATATTCGACTTTCTCATTGGGAATGGAGACAGGCATCACTTGGAAATGCATAGAAAACCAAACCCAGACACTCCGCTTTCTCACGCCAACAAAGTATTTTTATTTGACAATGGGAAAAGTTTCGGAAATCCAAGTGAAGACTATTTCGACATATTGGCCCCACTCTTTCAATGCTGCAAGTAAGAATTTAGAAAACCATTAATGCATTTCATGACTCTCACAACTTGTTTTTTGTGTAGAATAAGAGAATCTCTTTACACAACGCTAAAAAGGTTTGAAGGCCAGTTGGGTCAATGGCTTGATCTTATCATGAAAGACGACCCCCTTCACCCCCTCCTGTCTGAGGAACATCTCACTGCCTTGGACCGAAGATTGCGTATAGTGCTTGCGACCATACGATATTGCAAAGAATCCGCCCCCAAACAAAATATTCAAAGTAGTCAACTGAAGAAAGTATTTTATTAATACTAATTCAAGGACGGCTAAAGCTACATTGTTTTTATCACAGACCTTTAAAATCAATGCTACTATACAAAATGATAATCATATACGCTTGCTGCTTGCTCAAACAACCTGGATTCTATCAATAAATAAAACGTTCACATACAATTAATAAAAAATTCACAACTAGTCAAACTAGTCAGAGTACACTGTATGTGTCTTGTGTTTTTTATGTTGTGGCAATCGTTGATACCCTTTGGAAGCGTCTTGGCATTTTCGGAAAATGTACAAAAAGCAGGCATACAGAACCCACAGAATTAGAGATAATTTCATACAGAAATAAATAAACAAGTATGCGTAAAGCTGGTTCAGTCTTGAAGGAAGCCACAATACGGTGTACTCCAATGTACCGTTTTTATCTAAAAACAACAAACATGTCCATCAGTTATCACGTACATGCGTTATGTAGTGAGGATAGATAAGTGTCACTTACACAAGTTAAAAGCTCCATACCCAACGTGCGGAACTCCCATTCGGTACGAGCAAGTTGGGACTGAGATTTCGTGAACAAGTCTGCTTCCATCTGAAGCAATGTTCATACCGTTTAACTTATCTAGGTGGAGATTCAA
>JAQIWU010000720.1:0-22451 GCA_034696445.1 Isotomiella minor | reverse complement strand
ACCTGAATAAAATACTACGTTAACTACAAAATAAATTTGCTAGTGTTGGTGTTTGAAAGGAGTTACCTTCTTAGATTCGTGAAATACTGAGTAGAGAATATTTGTCGAAATAAAGTCGAGTCCACAAAACCTTCCAATTCCAATAGCAAGATTCAATGGAGAAAAGTGTGGTTGAGATGGTAGTTGTGTTAGTGGTGGTATGAACAACTATCATTTGAATTTTACGATTGATGAAGTGCTTTGACATTGCTTCCTTAAACACATTCGTCAGCATTTATCTTCCACCAATGTATTACTCCATTCCTACGGAATAAATGAGTATTTGACACCTACAGATGTCCCATATCGTCAACTACGACTACATTGAAGGTACACTATGTAATTCAAATTATAAAGTAGGTAGGTGGATAACAAGCTCATGCGTTTTGCTTGGTTGGCACTGGCACAGTTCGTTTTCATTATTTAATTGTGAATAGTTTCAAGACACTGTCCAAAATGTCCACTTAGCTGGACATTTGCATTTGGACATTGATTGAAGCTAAGCTAAATCAACAACAAATCAGCTTAAGATTACCTAGATATACTTTTCTATAGCCATGCGTAAAGTAGTTAGGCCACACGTCATAAATAACCCAAAAAGTGCCAATCATCAGCTTTTAAATGTAAGATGTTACTCTTAAACTAATAAAAACAAATGCCAACTGCTGTCGTAAAGTTAAGCCCAAAGTCCACGTCGCAGTTCTTGGACAAGGAGTTCTTCCAAATGCAAATCAAATCAGTGGTGGAGAAAGTCAACACTGACTAAAGTAACATTAGCAGTAACATTTAACAGTCCGACAAAGCCTTTTTGTTTCTTCACAGATTTGCCAACTCCCGCAGCAAATTGCCCTTCTCTTATTGACTACTATAAATGAGGCTTGGACGCCTTAAAAAGAGGAAATAAGCTGAAGGCAGATTTAAAAATGGCATACAAAGTGTCAGAAAGCTTTCTTCCTGCTTTCACTCGTCAGCGCAAATGTGCGCGTACAGTGCATAATGCAGGCATAGAAGTAGTGCAAAAAGGATTACGCATTCACTACTGTTCTGTTTTACAGTCTTTTTTGATTGACTCTTGCTTCTTTGTTCTGTTAGCTCATAGTCCTTTCTCTCTCTTTCTCTGTAGCAGGATTTATTGTTATCTTAGAATAATTTCCCAAAGTTTTGGCCATAGCAGCAACTAGCCAGTGTTACTGTAAATTGATGGAGGATAATAATCCCATTTGGTTGCAGCTCTGTAGTCCATTCTTCCTTCCATATCCATCCTAAGAATCTGACCTGATGAAATGACTTCGCTTTTTCTCCTTTGGATTGCACATGAAGCGTAACTTTCTATTTCGCCAGCTCTATTTCCATAAGATTTGATGGGAATGTGAGACACAAATGAATTTAAGAGAAAATCCTTTTTTTACTTGGTGGCATCCCCGGAAAGCTAAATAGCTGCTCTACTTTTCTCTTTCACCCTGCTTTGTTTCTTTCCTCTATTGTCTCAATTGCCATTTATTCTATTCTTCAGATTATCCTTGCAATATCCCCCCACACTGCCGTACAAAGACGTCTAAAATTCTCTATCCCTCCAAACAAAGCAATGTAAGAGGTCGCGTCGGCCAATCTATAAGTTCAAAAAATCAAGGCTGACTCTAAGACAAAGGAAGCATTTTAATATTTTAATCCTTTAGATTGAATTTGGCAGGAGCACAGCTCCCAAAGCGCTTTAAAATCTGGTAGCGTATATAGAATGACTCATTTGATGCAAGGATAGGGAAAGAGTGTGAATCAGAGGAATAATTCCTTTGTCTTCTCTGTTTGTATTTGGATAATTGGCAATGTAGCTTTCCAAGATAAAAGTTAATGAAACAAAGCAAGCTGCGAGAGGGACACAAGTAAACCTCATTTTGGCCTTTGATAGACTTGTGTTCCATCCAACAAAACAAACCGGGTGAGAGCCAAACAACGTCTATATTGGAACAATTTACATTAAACGGCTCTAGTATTTGTCATTACGGTTGGAAGTTCTTAGCAAAATTTGCCACTTTGTTTTCAGACAACAAATTGAACCCTTTTTACAAAAAGCATTTGATTTGCATGCTGAGTCGGCGGAAAGAAGAAGAGGGTTTGAATCATGGGAATCGAAAGGTTGACGAGCTCTGTCTGGCTGATCTAAGGAAGGAGAAAGTCAGAGAAAGTTTGAGAAAAAATCCCGGATTTCCTCAACTTCTTCATATCTCATCCTGTGAACCGAAACCAAAGTCATAACACAAAAGTGGCACACTTTCCACCCAAAAAAAGTATACAATTTGAAGTCAGTGAGCATGAAATGCAAAATCCTTTTATTTTTTTGTCTGTTCAATTGAACCAAATGCTACCGAGGTTTGAAAGTTCGAAGGGTATGACGTAAGCGTTGCAAAAGAAAGTGAAAGAAAAGTACATTGACATTTAAATGAAACAAACACAGCTTGTTTTTGAACTGTAAAAATCAAGAATAGTGGAGGTGGACTTTCTGGTTTTCGAACCTGTTTTAGGTGTAAACGCTGTCGAATAAGTGAAAGCACATTAAACTTAGGTACGCATGCACTGTCCAATGGTAATTTTAAGGTAAGTTATGGTCATATCAAGATGGGTAGGGTAACATTTTATTTCGGTTAGGAAAATCTTGCTTATATGGAACTATAAAATCGCTCACTCTTGCGAATAGCATGTTTCCGGTCTTCTGAAATAAATCGAATACCCAGCAATCCGCATAAATGGGGTTGCCATACTAGTGATTTTTTTATACATTTCCTTCCGCCTGTTGGAAAGTAGGTCCTTGTCTACAAAAAATCCTTCTGACATTGTAATAATTATTTGAGGTTTTTTTTCAAAATGCACTTCAAGTTTGGGTTGTTCTGCTGTGAGGAGAAAGTAAAGAATAATGTTTCACTCGTGTCAGCTTCTTCCTTTCCATTCGTGGGAAGAAAATTGTTAAGAATGTTGATGCTGTACCGCGCAAAGTGTAGTGAAATAGTTCTCCTACCTCAACTTTCTCAAATTTACCACCACCCACTCAGACCACAATGTTTCAGCTTCAGCTTTCCTTTATTATCTATTGGTGAAGAAGTAAGGATTTAAAATCTTTGGTTTCCTATTTGCTTACCTACAATAGTTATTCTTACTGATCCACTGAACTCTTCTTCTTCTCCACAGGAAACAAAGTTTGCACATACTTTCTCTACTTTTCCTCAAATAAGAAACATTCGAATAGTTGCAACTATTGTTCATCCAGACACCGCACGATATGACATGGCAGTTCGCCAGTACAGGAATCCCGTGTACTTTCCCCATACATTGTTTCTCCACGTTACATTGTGGTGGTTTCCCAGACTTCAGGAAATGCTTTCCCACCGCTTGAAAAGTATGTGGTTCGCCTTGGTTTGTGTTTGGAGGAGTCGAATGTTTGCGAGAGCGTCTCAATAAAGTGCGAGGGTGGAAGTACATTTATTTATGGGCTAGAAAAGAAATAATAGGACGTTCACAAAGAAACATAGCAAGTACGTCAAGTGTGAAGAAAGATTATATCTGATGATGTGCTGAAATCGCTTTTTCATCTTTCCCTTTTCACCAGAGATTAGGTGGCCCAGAGTAGACTTTGTCCAAAACTAGATAATGAAATGCGAAAATAAGTACCAAAGTAGGTGAGCTTTAATCCTACATTGAAAGCTGCTGTAGATTAGACTTATGGACAGACTTCCTATCCTTCCTCCTCGCTCCATTTTGTTTTAAATGTTATTCATACATCACGAATAATTATTTCGATAAGGCTACCTACTTTTTGATGCTTTCACTCATGCAGAAGGGAAAGTTCTTTCGGTGATGACTCGTTTGCGATTTGAAAGCTTGGGCATTAGTTGGAAACGGTGTCAGTGAAAATGGGACCAATAATCTCCTTTCTTTACATCCGTGTTCTCCTTAAGTTGTCCTGTCTGTTCTTCTATTCTCGCGGAGAAAGGCCCTGTGAGAAATGTAGTTAAGCTTAAAGGCGTCGGATTTATGTTGTGTAATCTGAGCGATGAGTACATTTTGACTTTGTCATTTTTAGACTTGGCTGTAATGTAGAACACCGAAATAGAATGAACAGAGGAAGCAGAGAAATATCTCAGAAATCGATGAAGCTCATTTCTCGTCTTCTTTTCCTTCCTTGTTCAATGACTCCGTGTTCCATTATTGTCGCTGACATTTTCTTTGCTTTCTTTCTTACTTTTGTCAATGTTCCAGAACGATTGTCACGATCTTCGGCTGTAGGAACGTGTCAACGTACCTATTCCATGGCTCAAATACAGTGTTTTTCCATCACTCAAATAATATAATAATGTTTCATGAAACAGAAAGCTTGTATTTGGGGGAATCCTTGTTTCCTAAATAAGATTGGAATTCATTTTCTTCAATGATTAATAGAAACAGTCTATTATTAAATTGCAAAAATGGGCCAGTAGTTGGTGATGTTATGTTAACAGGAATCAGAATTTGGAAGTAAAATGCACCAGCATACCCTGGAGAAAGTTCAACTGACTTGGGATTTTTGTTCTTTTTGAATCACGCAGATTGCAAATTTGAAATTGACAAAAGAAGGATGCCAATTACTCTAATCAATGGCCTAATGAGCATCAACAGAGCAACAGTTATTTAATAGCCATTCATTTATTTACGACCATTTATTATACTAAATTGCAGTACAATTGTACAGTACGTCACATACATTTATTATTTATCACTAAGGAAATTATACCTAACAACGTATATGTAATAATATAACTCTCCTTTAGTTCTCTAGCAAGATAAAAACCATAAAATGATCTCGACTTTCTCTTTCCGCTCTTTTGCTTTCTTCCCTCTTCCAATCCTTGCATTATCGAGCCGCGCATAACTTCTTGCCGTGCAGACCGCGTTATAGATTTTTACAAGTACTGGTTTAATTATAATTCAATTATTATCATATATATTATATTATCCTATGTCAAACATAAAACTGAAATCACAAGGGTACAAAATGTATGTGATCGGACTAGATGAGACAGCGGATAAATTTTATATCTTTATTACGGCATGACATTAAGACGATTAATAATATACATAACCTGTGTTTATCTATCCATGAATTGGTCTATCATACGGTGGTACGTGGTACTCTTTAGCACTATACATTGTAAGAAAACGACTTTCAGATTGAAATAAAGTACAGAACACAAGAGGTTTGGCACGCTACACCCAAAAATAAATAAATTATTACATTCTATATGCCTCCGCGTTCTCATAATTCATCAAGTCATATAGATAATAAAAAGATGACAACAACATGCACATAAATTCAACTCTTCACAATACACAAGTAGCACAAAGTGTCACGTTGTTGGTCTACGGTGGTGGTGGTTGTCTAACAGGTTGAATTGAATAACTGAACTATACAGATTGTTTTTTTTGTCATGGCATTTTTATGAATTATTTTAGATAAAACTCCTGATCTGTCACGTCATATGCAAAAAGAATAGCGAGTATAGTACCTTCAGTAGTTTAAAGTCAATTTGCTAAAATACAGTTTCAGATTACATTTAAATAGTGTTTCATCATCGGACAAAATAGTTGAAGCGAGAGAAAGTACAAACAGCAATGTTCTTCTTTCTTTCGTTAAAGACTTTCCTTACAAAGTTTTGAGCATACATTTAGTGGTGTGTGTGTTTGTTTATGTGTACCGTTGTTCTTAAAATTTAAAAAAGCAGCGTTTGAAAAGACATTGCAGTAGAATATTTTCTTGTAGACTTAATTTGTACTCTAAATATTCATTCACAGCAAAGTCAAGATGAAATAGAATATATATATATATATATGTATAAATAGAATAGGTTGGGTAGGATATATACAATAGACGACAGTGCAAAAATAATTAGCGGTTTGTGAAGTTTAAGTAAAAGTTTGACAGGGCATGTTACAAACATTTATAAGTGCTCTTATCCTACAGACTTGATTTAGTTTAGCATAGTGACTTATATGATTTGAGTGAATCCCCCTCTCTTGACATTTCCACCCATCCATCCAACTGTCAAAGTTATTTGAATAAATCATCTAATTATGATAATAATAAACTATGCATCTATATCTACCAGGGCTATCTCTCTAATCTATCTAAACCATCGTAATGTTCCGTCTGGCTTTACTATTTACAGAGGTGAGGGAACCCTGGATGTTGGGATTATACTGCATGTGACTACTGCTATTGGTAGAATTGACTGGAATGTTGGTATGAGATCCCCGGGGGAGGTTGATGTTGTAGTTGACATGGGGAATCCCATTTACCATTCTAGGATATGAGGGAACCCCATGGTAACTACTATCGAGGGTGCGATAGTTCTCTTGGTCACTCTCAATCGGAGTCTCATAGTCCGTCGGCCCTCCTCCTTTTGCACTTCGGACTGTGGGGTCTGAAGAACAACTCTCGTAGTCGACACTCGTTTTTCTAGCGTTATCACTAATGGATCTGAATGAACGGGTTGAGGACCCCGGACTTCCATTGTAATGACCAATATTGTGATGTACATTCTGACCAAAACTCCCTTGCTGACTTGCCGTGGCACTGTGAGAGCTGGGGGCGTACATGCTTTGGCGTTTCTCATGCTCACTCAGAAGTTGACTTGCAGACCAGTGGATGGGAGCCTTGGAGGTGTCGGAAATGGTGGAGATTTTTGTCTCAGTTGAACCCATTCCTTTGGAACTCCTTCGTCTGCAGTAGATGCAGAGCAAGACGGCCAGGACGAGGAAGATTAAGAAGACAATAACCCCCACCACAATCAAGGCAATATCCTTCGTCGATAATTTTCCATTCGCGTTCTTAGCCGCAACGTCAACTTGGGATTCAGAGCTTCCTCCACTTGTCTCTGGTGGTGGTGGGACAGAGAGGACTTGTACATTGTTTGAGGGTTTCCCCATCTTCCCATACGGGTCAACAGCAGTCACAGAGATGTAGAATAAACCATGAGAGGGGAGTCGCATTGTGATGTTGAATTCAGAGCCGGCAGGGACGTCTTGTGACTTTACCTCTTCTTTTCGAGTTGGAGGATTGGCTTCAAACTGCCTTTTGTAGAATACCTGGTAGGAGGAGACCGTCTTATGATCGTAGTCATCCCCTGGAGTTGTGAAACTGAGCGTAACAAGAGTGTCCACAAGTTTGACGACACGAAGGTCTCCAATCCGACTTGGGGGATAGGACTCAGAGGTTCTCACATTAAAGACCCGTACGGAGTAGGATGCCATTCGCTCCATGTAGCCAAGGCTTTTGAGGGATGTCGAATCTGAAGAGATAAGCCTACTTCCGCAACATGGTTCAACAGGATGTTGTTTTCTGTGGTATGAAGAGTGACTTCCTAACATTGCGTCAGGCCCAATGAACTTGGATTTAAATTGGCTGCTCCGCACTCTCACAATTACATCCAACACGGCGGACTGGATGGATGGGGGAGGGACGATGTAGCGAGAGTACACTCCATCATCTTTCGTCAGATCGGGATCTGGGAAAATTAAAGAAGGAAGTGTACAAATTATTGCATGCTGTCACCAAATACCAAAGTACAAACCAACAAACTTTCTCCAAAGGAAAACAAAAAGCGGTAGGGGGGCAAGTAAATAATGTGACAGAACTCCCTTTCCCTCTCCCTCTCTCTCTCACACGTCAACCGCCATTTAATTAGAGTTTGTGACTGATGAAAGGTAATAAAATCCTTGGGAAGAAAGAAAATCAAGCCAAAACAGAAAATGGAATAGAAATTAGCATGCGCAAGTCCATTAAGTATGAAACAAATGAGTGAATGAATGAGTGGATGTGAAAATCTTTTTGGAACCAAGCCACCAAATTCATAAAGTAAATTACAAAAGACCAACGCGACCATGAGAATGAAAGAAAGAGAGAACAAGCACGCAAAGCAAATCCACAACACAAAACAAAATAAAGTAAAGTAAAATTGCGAATTGCATGTGACAGTCATTCCTTCCTTTCTTGTGAAGTGAAGGAAATGTGTGTTGAGAGAGAGAAAGGCACTCATTCTGATCGTGAGAGAGAAAGAGGATGCATGACAAAAAGCAGGGAATAAAGGAGAGATTCATGCAGAAAAGTACTTCCATTCTTCTTCCCCACTTTTTGTGGTCTTAGGTTGGTGAAAGTAAGGAGAAAGCAGTGCAGTCAACCCTTCTTGCTATAGAACAAGAGAGTACATCTGTCCTCACCTCCATTTCCATTGTCCAAAAGTTTGACACTCCATTTATGCATTCCAGCAACAATCACTGCTTCCACGTCGGCATCAATGACGGGAGAAAGTCCACGGGTGACTTCTGCATACAGAATGAGAGGGCTTTGGCTCAAATTTGCTCCACGACTGTCATCATACACGTTCGAGTACACCCTTGCAGTCACTTCCTCTCCTGCATTTTGGCTCATCGTGCTTGTCACCACTTGGACAAAGTGAGACTGGTGACTGTCCCCAAGTCGCTCTATCCTGTATCGCCAAATTCCTGTGGAGATATGAGAAAGACATTTTTGTCAAACCATTTTTAAAAACATTCGTGCTTTGTAAAGAATGAATGGCAGATAGGACATGTCATGTGGTGGGGTTTCTCTATATTCATATCCTCACTTAAAAATTTGCATCTTTTGCCATTTCTATACTCCCTGAATAATTTAAGGAAGTCGGGTCAAAATTGTAGTGAAAGTTCTGACTGCAAATAGTCGACTTTATTATCACTACGACGAACAAACTACTTTCTTCATTTCCTGGTCTAAATTGTTACCCTACTTATACCAGCCTGGTAGAGAATGATCATTACTATGTTGGGGTCTGCAGACACATTTTGATTTCCTATATATGCCCTCACCTCACCTCTTCCCAAAGTGGACCATGGTTTTCTACTCCACGCCATTTATTTTTACCAATTCCACCTGCTGGTGTGTTCTGTTCTGTGTTCTATGTTTTGTGATGCCTGCTGAATTGGGCAGCTCGAGAGATAATGGCATTAATTTTTTATTAGTTGGCATACCCAACTGATTCTATATGTGTCCGCCCTGCTGGTGGTGAGACCCTACTTTCACATCGCATCGTCCTCCTCGTCCCCATCGTCCGATGCCTTTCTCTTAGATTAGATTAGAAGATACGAAGGAGGAGGAAGCCCCACACACCATCTGTACTGCTAAACCAACTTAAACTACCTAAGCTACACCTCAACTCTTTCAACCCGGTGTACTTTTGGAAGAGAAAGAAATAAAAGAATTAGAACGGTGTGAGAGAGAGAGAAAAGGAAAAGCGAAATTACCTGGCTGGTCGATAAGAACCCCCATTTTCATCACGTTTATATCATGCAGTGTGGAAGTGTGGTCCGAAAATTTTGTCCCTGTTGGGCTTGTGAGTTCCACTCTATTGACTTTTGGGTCAATTGGTGTTGGGATGTAGACGTGGAACTCGGCTGCCAACTGATTCATGTCAAAATTAAATTGTCCCTCCACCACGGATGGAGCGTCCCCCTTGAACTCCTCCTGATGAACCTGGAGAGAGAGAAAAAGAGACAAGAGTTAGAAAAATAAGTAATTACTTTCAAAAGTTATGACAATCAAGGAGACAATAAGGCCTCTACAAATATTATATAAGTTCTCCCAAAAACATGTCCATTATCACGACATTCAGGACTTTTACTTTTACTTTTTTATAACTTAAATTATTTTACAACAAAGTTTCAAGAAGACGAACAACGGGAATTTGATTTGATTTGGAACTCAATTGAGCTTCCCCCCATGTCCATAGCCTTCTGCTCTACTAATTCCTGTTTGTTTATTCACTTAGGACCATTTATTAAGAGTGCCGTGCGCTTGAAGGTCCCCATCAACCGAAGAAGAAGAAGAAGAAAGTTTACTCTCTTCTTCGAAGGGTACGCAACACATTCTAGAAATCAGTTTACTTCCAAGAATTTATTTATGTAGGAAGAGAAGGACGAGGATGGAGGAAGGAAGAAGTTGATGGAAATTAGGGGAATTAGCTGTTAGACTTTGGTTTTACATTGATGAACGAACGAACGGAACTTCTGCGTTCATACCTTTCTTGTTCAATTAATTGTCCTAAGTAGGAGAGAAAGGGGAAGGAAATGCTGGTGGTGGTGGCTTGGCTATGCTGTACTTTACTTTGACGAAGGAAAGGAAGGAACTTTTACTTTCCTCTTTCGTGTCCAAAACTCAAAACTAAAACCACGAACCATTGCGTCGTTACCGTTTGCGTACCGTTAGTTAAGAGCAAATCCAAATTGTCACGCTAATGAGGTCAAATTTTACTCTCAAGTCCGACCTATAGGCAAATCTAAAGTCTCAAATTGAGACTGAACTAATTTCATTTAATCTACCAAACCAATCTCTAATGAGCTTTTGAAGTTTGAAGCCACCACTACTGTGACTCTTTCTCTCTCTCTCTCTCTCCCGTGTCAGAGGTATGTAACGTATAATAATAAGTACACAAGGCGTGTATAAAGTGAAAGTAAAGTGTGGATTCGAATGAGAATATTCAATTCACACTTCATAATGGCAACAAGAAGGGAAGATTAAAGTAACACCAGTCCCAACGCACAGTTGATTTCCATGCCATATACCATTTTGCACGTTTGGTTTTATCAAGGCAACGGTAGCAAGAGTGAAAGCCTTGTTTGCTTTCTCCGCCTCTTCTTATCATCATTTTCCTTATAACAAGAAGACCTCTTTCCCTCTCTCCATGTTACTTATTTCTCTTGCTTGACCGCATTATTATGAAATGTGGCTCCTCATTATCATTTCAAGAGGCGGGCTGGAGGGTCTCTCTCTCTCTCTCTGACACCAACGAAGACATTATACAACGTCATTGAATTTGTGCTTCTTAATCTACTTTGAATGACAATGTAATGTTCGGAGCCGTAAATGGAGAAAGTTATATATGCATGTCTCTATCCAGCTTGCTGAATTGAAACGAGGCAAAGAAGAAGAAGAATGGCGTAGGCAACTTTCTCTTTCACTTTTCCCCCCTACAAAGTGCACTATTGCCATTGTGAAGTTGCGTTTATCGTCATGCATGCTTACTTTTATTCAGAATGCATAATCTATTGTGTAGTCTAGAGAAAATGTAGCACAATCAAGTCATATTATGTATACCCAGTCTTATGGTGAAAGTGACTTTGTACTTATTGCCTTGACTAAACCAAACTAGGGAGTTCATTCCCATGATGAGATGTTGTCTGACTTACTGACATTACAAAAAGTGCACGTTCAAATTACATGCAATGGGATTTGGTAATGTCAATCTTGAGACTGACGAAGCCCTTCATAAAATGACAGCGGGTTATGTCGCAACGTGGTCAAATAACCCAATTTGCGTAGCCAACCTAGCAAACTAGGGCACCTTCAACTTCTACTTACGTAACGTAAGAACTAAAAAATTACGCAAGAGAATTATTATCCGGCGTATGCTTAACAAAATAACAATAAAAAACTTTGTAATTAAAAAGTGACTCAAAGAAGCCCTTCATCCAAAACACAAGTTCTTTTGGATGGGTGCAGTGTTCATGCGTATATACGACTTTCCGTCTGGATTTTATCTCGTTGTAATAATATGGCAAACAAATTTTGAGTGTAAAGATATGCCTTTCAATTTATAACTTGATTCAAGAAAAAAAACTTGAAACTTTCTCCGTGTTTCTTTCGAATAAAGAGATAACAACCGCCTGCCTGCCTGAGAGCGGTAAGACCCGTAGTCTTCCCATTCTTTCTTTCTTTCTTCCTTTCTCGGTTCACCATTCAAACTTCTTGGGTTAACAACAAGACTCTTCCTCCATTCTTGAGAACAAACTTTTTTCAATCCATATTTCAGCAACAGAATATGAGTAGGTTGGCTGACTTGAGCTAGCCAAACCAAGTACTACGTACCACCAGCAAGCATTTCTTAATGTCCCACTGGACTAATGCTCAAAGTTAAAAAGTCGTCAGCATCAGCAAATGTTCTAAACTCAGAATAAAACATCTAAATTTCCAGACCTACACAACTGCAATCCCCTGGAAAGTGAAAGTCAAAATTCTTTTAACCACACATAACGCCACAGGATGTCTCATTCCACGATACTTGATACTCACAATGCATGCACTGCTTGTACTTTTCTCTAGAAAGGCCATATCTCATTTGGGTTGCTTCTTCAGAATTCAATGATCATTCATTGTGATTATGTGCAGTGGTCGTTATCTTTTTACAGAAATCGTTTCCACACAAATGCAGATGATGGGAAGACTGATTTTATAGCACAATTACTTCCACCACTAAGACTTGGAGTTGATGATATAAAGACTTCATGAAGGGGGGACTATCTCCTCAAATAAATGATGCTATCGAGGATAGGATCTTGTCGTTGAAAGGAAGAAAGCTATCTATACTGTTAAACTTAATAGATGACCATTGACCACCATTTCCATTCGGTTCATTTGTTTCATTTTCTCTAAATTTAATTCTTTCGAACAAATGAGGACGTCACCATTAGCAGGGACCTAAGGTGCGAATGTGGAGAAAGTAGACTACTTTCTTCATTCTCTCTTGCTGGAAAGAGAGCCCAGTTGTTATCATAAAAGTCACGATCTCTCCTCTAGTTAGTAATAGTCCCACCAACCGCGGACTATTACACAAGTGTAACTCACCCTTAATCAAATAATATCACCCTACTTTACTTTAAGCTAATAGCGTCATAAACTAAAACTCACCAAAGTAGGCCATTTTGAAGCAATTCCTTTCGTGAAAAACCGCTGAATCTCCGTCAGAGCGTTGACCAACTGGATGTAGGTGGACATGTGACTCATCGTCCTGCAACGAGAAGAAGAAGAAAAGTTATAGAAAAGAGTCAATCGCTACCATTTCATTTAGAGAGAAAGAACAAAAAGGTTCCATTGGAGTCGAGCAATTACACAAGACTCTTTTCTATGGCATGGCATCAATCACAAAAAAGAAAGCCAAAGGTAGTTTTTTGTAGTAACGTACCCAACACCGGTTTCCCTGATGGCGAAATGTGGCCCATTAGTTGCGTGAGACAGAGCTGAAATTTTCCCATCTCCGATAGAAGGATATTCAATCGTCGCGATGGCAACTTCCTCCTGCCGCAGGAGATGAACTGACGCTTCCAAGTCCACAAGGTTAATGGTGCCTTGACTTATTAGCACAATCACTGACCCTCCCACACGCTGGTTGTTCCATTTCAACATCTGAAATCAAATTAGTAGAAATTATTCCTCAGTGGAGTCCTGGGACTAGGAGAAGAGAAGAGAACCACAAATGTAACAAACGAGTCCACTTTGTCAGAAATTCAGATCCTGAATTAGAATTACAGAATAGAACTCTCTGAACCCATAGAACTGCGGAGGGAAATGGAAATAACGACACCAAATTTGGGACCGTGGTGGTAGTACTGAGGCTGAGGCTGTGTAAGTTAATGTATAGGAAATGGGTGGTATAATGTGTGTATGTGTGCTACTTCTAAATGAAACTCAGTTAAATAAATTGCGGTAAAGTATCCAGGCGTAGTGTAAGTGCAGGTCTCATTTTCTATATATATACACAGGATAAGTCGGAGTTGGGGGGCCGGGGGAGACTTTTATGAGCCCCTGGAGGTCCAACTCAAGTCGAATTTCTTTAGTCAAAATCTAATTTCACATATTATTCCACCAACGACTATCACATCACCCTGGTTATGATTAGACAAATCTAACTCTGACTCATGCGTCAGCCTCAGATAGATAGATAACATCACATCAGGCATTCATTCAGTGAAAGTGCGTAATTTGGTCCTATAATCTTGGGGTCTCTCTCTCTCTTTGTTTAAATGAAACGAGCCTTGATTTATTGCTTGTTTTTATTCTATCCTCAGCAACAGAGCTGTGACTTTCTTTCTAATGTTCGAATTTCATTTGGTTACATTACTCTTCATCATTTGATTTTAGGCTCGACCGACCAGACCAGAGGGACGACGGTTCCTCGAGGAAAAACTGGACATTGGACAGCCACATAGTATCTTAAGTGATGTGACACTAATGCCTACGCTTTTGGCTCAACCCCTCACTAAATTTATTAACTAACTTAATCACTCCCAACCTAATTCAGTTCATCTTTCTCATTCTCTCCTACACTATAGGGTCCAGCTCTGTGATATAAGAGAAAATGAATAAAATGGGCATCCCTGGTGAAAGTGAAATGAGACACAAAGTTACATTCTCGACCCCATTTGATCTCATGTGTGTACAACATCTCGTGTGACCTGGAGGAATAATGTGTGTTAGTGTTGGGCTTTTTGGGGGGAGCGAGAGACAGCCATAGGAAAAGAGAGAGGAAAGTCGGATATAAGGTTTTTGGTTTGGTTGTCGTTTCGTTGGTTGGTGAGACGGAATAGCATAACATAACAAGATTATTGCATTACGTTGATTGCTTGACTGATTCCTTTGCGAAGGGACAGCGTTCCACTTCCACTCTCGATGTTGGGGTAGTTGGGCAATTTTTCTGCAAGGATTCCCCTGAGGTTGTCATCAAGTAGAGTCATGTCTAACAATAAACATGGAAATTATTATGTGTGTTTGTACTCTTTTATCTTCTCTCCCACACCCGCGGGAGATGTCAGAGTCTTTCACTAAATAAAAGACCGTTTTTTTGTAACAGAAAAATTATACGTACTGGCCAAGATCCTTATATCAGAGCTGACCGTCATTAATCCAATTTGCGTTCCAGGCGGCAAGTCATACTTGATAAATTTCCGGGTGGCCAACTTCAAATATTTCCACACATCCTATAGAATAAATAAAAAAGAGACAAGTTTAGTTTCAGCAAGACTTGCACAAAAAAATCTTGTAAACAAAAACTGAGGAAAGGAAAGTAAAGTTATGCTCCTTCTGTTCAATCAGTCTCCTTCCACCAGTATTGACGAAGAGGATTATTTGGTGAAAGTATAAAGTAAAGTAAAAGTGAGGGTGTGGATGATGAACTACACTGTGCCGTTATTTGTCGACCCATTTTTGTGGAGAAAGGAAAAAATGGAGTATATATACTTCACTTTTTGTCTCGCACATTAACTCCCTTGTCTCTTTGATCAGACTTTTTTTTATTATGAAAGCAAGTCCATGTTCCCCACAAAACTTAACTTAACGTGGCTCTATATAATCATTCACTACTCCTTCCTTATATACCCTCCGATCCACCCACCCACTACTTACTCAATAATTCAGCTTCGTCCGGTAGCATTTATGCTGCTAGTTATAAGTACCTATGTGTAGTCTTCTACATCGGCATCTTATCATCAGCAATACTTTCACTCTGAGGAAAGAAACCAAACCACCCATAGGCAGCCACATTTCGATTACACACATAACATAGTGGTTGACTTGGTTTGCTGTAAGGTTTGCGCGCAGAGATAAAGTTTGAAGATGTTATTGAGGACACCAACCAAACCAAAAGGAAAAGCGTTAATAAACTTTGTCCGGGTAAGAACAAGAACAACTTAAACTTTCAGACTTTTACTTTCAGTCTGGTGGGTGACTCCATTATTCTCAAGAAGAAGGAAAAAAATATAAGAAAAACGAGGGATGGGTTCGACATTTACTAAGCCACACACACACTAACTAACTAACTATCCAACTATAAACCAAACCCACTTCAGTGAAGACATCTTTCATCGGATGAAAGTTGTCTTCTTCCAAAAAACATTCATAACTAATTCTTCTTTCTCCGATTGAAAGATTTTACTCACTGAAATTATTTGTCAGATCGGGATAAAGAGAAAAAAGCTGTTGTTTGCTTCATGATTATACTGCTTGATTGAGCTAGATGGAAAGAAGCAAAAAGTTCTCTCTCTCTTTGGGGTGGATGACATAAGACCAAAAACTCGTCACTGGAGTGGACGGGACGGGACGACAGGACAGAACAGTAAACAACATAAAAACTTTTGATTTGTATTTGTACAGGTTGACAATGCGACAACTTCGTTTCCAATCCAGTGAACAAAGCTTACGCCAAAGACTACGAGTTGAGCTTAAGCCTGAGATGACTCGAAGTCAGACAGGCGTGAATTCCTACGCGTTAGACTGGATGGTATTGGCTTAAGCCTGCCAAGGGAAAGTAAAATCACAACCACAAATATCTGTAATTATCGAAGCGTTTATGTCGAGGCACACATCTCTTAGACGGTTTATATTTCCAGTTGACACCCACGTGAGACTTCTAAATTGCTTTGATTACAGGAGACATAGAGACTAACATTGCGACATTGTTTAGTGTAACAAGATTAGGAGGTGAAAGTAAAAATAATATCACGGGACACACACACTTACCCTTAAATTCATGTTCCCAGTTTCCTCAACCATGAGAACGAATCGTGGTGGTGTTAACTGCTTCACAATGAATTCCGGCTTTATCCCACGCCCGTTTCTGTAATTTAGAATACAAGCATATAAGATTCCATTGTAACGGATTTATAGTGTTTCAGATAGGGATTCTTCCCATGCCTTTTGACGTTTCACCTACTTCCTTCAAAACTGACCGATCAAACAACAACAACAAGCAAACGGAGGTTTATATAACAAAAATCAATTGGTCGAGATTGAAATTAGAGGAGAGGTTGGGAATTCGCTAATATCCCTCATCCATTTTCCACCATCAACACGAGCAAACAAAATGAATGAAGAATTAACAAAGCCTAAGCTGCATGCACATTGTAAATCAACATCATACATCGGATGAAAGGAAGTAATGAAAGTGAAGCAAATCGAAAAACTCATTAGGAGAACTCATTTATCAGATTTCTGACAAAATGTTACTAAATAGTGACCGAGGTGAGGTAACAACAACACAGTTTTGCTTTGATGAAAACACACCCTTTTACGTCCACATGAACAACAACAAGGAAGTCGTGATTTAGCCTTCGTAAAAAAGGCTGAATTAATATCCTTCCCCTCTCCCCCTGTTTAGATGGACAACGGGTAACCCAGAGTGAAATTAAGGTATGTGTGCTATGTCATACATACATGGACATTGCGATGGCTACGTTAACTCGAGCATGAGGGCTAATTACTTTCATTACCTTTGTTCAAATTGGAAAGAATGAACTAAAACTAAAAACAAATGAACTTCCAACACTTTTTTTTCTTGCAAGGAAAATGGGATTAAAGTTAAAGAAACTCTGATTTCCCTTCCACCTTTTGAAGGAAAGAAACTAAAGGAATTACAGTCAACTTTACTCTTAAAACATGACGGATTCTACTTGATCGCACTTCCAATTAGTTCAAACTCCAAAAATTCAAAAACCTTCAACCCTTTTAAAGGAGGAGGACTATGCATTAAGCAACCATCTATGTAACCGCCTTTAGTAGCATTTTACAGATTCGTGACTTTTACAAATGTTTGAAGGATTTCTTCTTGAGTCTTTAAATTTTCACAAAAAAAGTAAAACGAAAAATCCTTTTGACTTTTTTACACAAATTTCAGGTAAATCACTTGTTTGGGCTGTAAAAGCTGTATCATTGTTTGCAAGATGGATTTTACTCCTCGTTATTATTGCATCATAGCATTTTTCTGCAGAAAACGTAGAATTTTGTTACAACAATATGAATTATTACTGGGATTCACTCTTTTTTCTTCACGTAGTAATAAAAAAATGATACTCTATAGACACTTCCCTTACCTTTACAAGGTATGGTAATAGAATGACGGAAGTAACCATTTATTACTTTGTTAAAAATTTGCTAAAAATGCCATTTAGCACATAACTCATGAGCCTACGGTACTTTACGTAATTTGGTATTCATGAAAGAAACCAATTGCCTCATCTCTCCAAGATTTTCTTTTTCTTTTTAGTTCGCTGTTTTCTTGCTCAATCTTTTTCTAAGAAATGGCAAAGGATGCTCCGTATCAGGAGGAATGGAAGAAAGGAAAGGAAAAAGACGAATCCGGGGATGACGATGGTCATCATCATAATCATGGATTTGATTATGAGCCTCTCTTGAACGTAGCTGCAGCCACAGAGCAGTACGGAGAGAGGATTAAGTTGGTTGGAAAAGTGGAGAGTGAATAAATGTGACGATATTTATCTCGGACAATAATCAAGAGGCTAGCTGTCAAAGACAAGTTGCAAAATTTATGAGGGGAAGAATCTTGGAACGTGAGTGTGGTTTCAAGTGAACGCGTAAACAAGTCTCGTCATTTGTAAAGACGTCGGATTGTGGCAAAACATGCTCCACGTCCAACCAACTATGAACTGCCATACATTATACACACAAACTTCCTTTGGACTTGTCTCCTGCTACTGACCACTTACGGCTTTGGTCAGGCGAGAAAAAGACACTCGCTTACTTATAGAACCTCTTTGATCAAAAGGGATTTTTTTCTCCTTCAACCAAAAGAAAGTGAAGAAATCAAACGACGACGCGTCGTCTTTCGCCTTAGATGGATCTACTTCCTGGGGCGATGCTAGCTGTGGGACCGCACTATAACACTTCAAAAGACAAATGTACCAAGGAAAAATATTTAGAGAATTGTATCATTCACTTTCCCAACTCCTCTCAATCTATCTATCAGAGCAGAAGGTCTGGAATCTTTCATTTCATTAGATACTGATACTACCACTATTTCCTTGTTTCGTTGAGCTGACTTAGTTTTGCATGATGAGAAACGCATCCTTTCACCTACCATGACACCACCGACCAAAAGTCACTCTAAGGTACTTTAGGAAGGCGACGATATTTGTTGTTGTTTATTATTATTATAGTGGCAAAGGCAGTGGGATGGAAGTTGGTAAGTTTGGATCTACTGAAGGAAGTCTAGCCATAGTTGTTGTGTTGTATTACATAAATAGTTTTGTATTTGTATATGTTTTTGGTTACCTGGGGAGTCCAGAGATATTATGGAAATCAGGATGAGAGTAGATGACTTCAGAGATGGACTTGTGGTCGCAGAGAAAGTTGTGTTTCGTTGGAGCTTCAGGATGGTGATTTGTAGCGTCACAGAAACTCTTCACATGGGGCAGATGGGGGTGGGACATGATGGAACTGGTAATGTTGTCGTTGTCATTGAGGTATGGGATGAACGCACAATTGGACCCAGAAGTATCGTTACAGCTTCCCGACCTGTAATAAGTCAACGGTGTAATCATCATCATAATCAGCAATGGTAGAGAGGTTGACTTAAAACATATACACTCTCCAGGAAGGACTACCCTTTCCTCCTATATGGAATACCTAATATATTATTTCGAATGAATATACGCATAATTCTAGGAGACTTCATGCGGAGGTTGCTACTTTTGCATAAATATTATCATTCAACCTGACAGCAGGCTCCGTCGTCATGAGAATGAAATAAAATGATACACATGGAGCAATTCCCTGACTTTATGGCCACTTTAATTACTTCTCCTGCCAGTACTTGAATTACTTTGCATTATTATTACTACATGTAGAACAAGGGGCACTAATAAAATTTTTGGATGTGGGGAAAGAGCCAACCATAAATATCCTGTGTGCTTGTGTAGAGAGAAAGCACTTCTGAAAGACCGACCCACCACCGCATCATCCGGAAAATCATAAAATTAATTTAATAATGGCACAATTTTAATAAAAGTGTACGTGAATGGCTTGAGTACTCTGGAATTATGACTCTCTCTCGTGTTGAAAGATTTCATGCAAAGAGAAGGGAATGCGGAATGGGGGATACAAAGTCACCGTATGATTACTTAATGAACGACCCAAAGGTTCATAAGTCATTTACTACATGCAGGCATGTGCTGGAATACTCATAGAGGAAGGAAACAGTGAGTTGGATTGAACTAATCATGTCATTAAAGATTATGAGATAACATAAACTTACAAAAATATTTGACCGTATAATCGCACGAAATGGCACAGTTACCATAACCCAATTCTGCCATCCGTATGAAATAAACAATAATTTAGAGAGCTTGCAAACGAAGCTAAGTATGCAGGGTCATAAATGTTTTCAGATGCTCAAAAGGGCATAGATTTTACTAAATTAATCCGGTTTAGGAAGGCAGGAGAAAGTGGAATGAACATTCGTATAATAATGTCCAAATGACTATGAAAAAAGGAGTGCGTGTTTTGCTGTTTTTATATGGTCCATTCAAAGCAAATAAAGAGAAGAAGGGAAAGAAAGGGTGAAATCTTGTAAAATTTAAAGTGGCATAATGATAATAAGTAAAGTAGGTCTTGGTCGTACCAGTTTCCTTGTAATGGGCGATTTGTGCACGCAGTTGGCTTTCTCTCATTCTTATTACTCCCAGTTCCATGGCCGTAGTAAGCCGACGGGTAGATTGGGTCGTTTTCAAATCCAATTTCTTCAAACACTCCGTAACGAAACTTGGCCCATTCGTGGACTAATGTTCGCTCTGCAAAAAGAAACAAGAGAAAATCGTGTCATATAAGTATGTGTGCTCTTATTGTTGTAGGAAAAAGAGAAAGAAAGAGGATAGCAACTTTCTCCTCAGCAACAACGTCTCTCTCTCTCTCGCACCCACGTCACGTTGCATTCATGGAGAAAGCAAAAAATTAGGTATCTTTTCTTTCTTTCTCTCGGAAACGTTGTTGCCTAAAGTCCAATATCCTGTAATAATACTCATTTTCGTGCCCACCTACACCTGTCCAATATTAATCCACAACATGATCATGCCCCACACATTTTCATTTTCTCTCTCTCATTTTTATCTCAGGAACAATTTTGCATATGCATCTCGTGAATATTTATTTAATCATTCGCATAGGTTTAGGCAAATGACGTTTGGAAACGCGACTATAAACCCTTTCTTTTTCTCCAATTGATTCTAACAATAGGAGTCATTATAACGCCCACGTGGTGGCGACTAAGGTGGAGAAAGCGTTGGTATAAGGAAGGTGAAAAGAAATCCTATTTCTATTCTAATTTCTTTAAACAGTACACAAAATAGGGCAGAAAAAAGAAAATGAGTTCTTCACACGGAAGGAGAGAAGGGACACAATGTAAATAGAGCCTATCGAGTCCTAACATATTTATGTACCATAGAACAGAGCGTTGCCCTCACCACGGTTGCTATGTCAATGCCATGTCGACGAGACGAGAGGCAAATTGACATTAACCAGAGGAAAGGATACAAGATAGCACTCATCCCCCTCTTCTTCCTCCATCCAATTTGCCATTAGTAGTGCACGTGAAATAGAGCAGTGCCAGTAACAAAGCAGTAAAACGAGTTTTGATGTTGTTCCTACTCCCATCGAAGTGAAAGTAAAAGTGAAAACAACCCACCCACCTTAGCCTCTGTCTCTCTCAACGCTTCAAAGATTCATTTCATTCATTATAAACTTATCGTTTCCTCAGTAATGGAATCTTAAAAGAGGTGGGTGGGTGTTCTCTTCCCTTCCCTAATAATCTAAAGGTTCACTCTCGACTGAGCAGAGGAGGGCACAAGACGAAACACGCAATTAGCTAACTTCCACTAGGTAGGTAATAAGATTCGTTCCACAAGGTGAAAGTAATCTGAAACGTAGGTTCCAAATTCAAAGGTAGCAAAATAATTTCCAACCCGAGCTTAAGCCTGGCTTAATATTAATGGGCTTAATTGCAAAATTTTGGAGTTTACAACACTTTCGCAGTTGCAAAATAGGGAACAACATAGAATCTAACTAGCTGTGTATCTCTTTTCGTGTCGTGTGTTGTAACATTCTAATCTACTCAATCTCTATGTACTCCCTCCTCTCCTACCAAACACAAAAGAAAGAACTCCCATAGATTTGATTTGCGTAAATGAAAATAACACAAATTTCAAGAGTTTATTTCATAAACTTCTGCAATTATGAGAAGTTAGTGTTGCAATAGTTGTAAAAGTGTCAGTTTAATGTCGTTCATTCTGATTTTCCTCCAGCAAGCTTTTGAGGGGAGTAAGAATGAAAAACTTTTACTTAACACCTTGCCCAACAATAAAGTCTAAGTTAAAATGTAATAATCTCGACACTATATTGCACAACAAAGCAAAGCATAAATGAGATAAAAGGAAAACTTTTCTTATTCAACAACTAACAGCGTTCATGGTGGCATAAATGACTGAAAGAAAATTCTAATTCCAATTAGCCATGTTAACCAAATCGTATACGAATGAAAGTTGTCATCTCTTCTTTGCTAAACCCCTGCTGATATTTGACGGTTGCAAATGATGAGCTAAAAGGCGGATCGAATTGTGCTAATTAGCAAAGTAAATCTGAAGGATTACAAATCAAAGTAGAGCACATAGAATTGTATGAAGAAGGCAGATTTAGAAAATCGGTTTAGCAATAATTAATTAGTTCCACATTTCTTGATCCTTTATGGGGGATGTTATTAGGGAGGTAGATAGGTATAAAGTGT
>JAQIWU010000719.1:0-22452 GCA_034696445.1 Isotomiella minor | reverse complement strand
AAGTACCAATCTTGCGAAACGGTTCATGGATAAAAAGTGCCAGGACCAATTAACTGAAATTTTGGACTCGGAATTATTGCAGTGAAATCAAAATCTTGTACAGATTTAGGTTTAATACAAAAGTTTCAGTGCCAATCCTGCCGTCATGACAATTCTACACACCAGTTAACTATAGGACCCACAAACTGGAGACAATATTATTATGTATATAACATTTGCATTTATATACTTATCAATACAACTAGAAATGACAAACTCTTGCAGATTTGTTCATCCACATTCTTCCCTGTGTCACCGTAAGAATACAAGATTAATAAAAAAAACTTTCTCGTCGTCACAGCAATAATAAAGCGTTACTTTAACAATAATTAGTCAAAATATGAGAGCACACCATTAGTGTTAGTTGAAATATTTTAAAACAAGGCTTAACTAAATTAGATTAACAAAAAATTAAAAATATCTGTTAGAACGTAAGGGGTCCTAAATGCATGTCACAAATTTTACAAAGAATTTGGTATTTTCTAAAACTCACACCGTGGTAAACACTAAACACTGTTGCATTATTATGATTACATTCTTAGGTATAATTATTTGGGTGCTGGTGGTGAAGTCTTATGATTTGACTTGACCTTATGTTTTGTCATTTTTCGTTTTTCCTCTTCTTGCGAGAAGGTGGTAAGGATTTCTCTAAGCTGGTGCATTTTCTCCCTTTCCTCGCTTTCTGAAAGTTTGCATCGTTTCATGACAATTATTCTTGTCACGTCTTGCTTGCTACGAACTAAGCCGATTTCCGCCATGTTCCCAATCAATTCTGCAATGTGGTCGCTTTGGTACTTCAAAATCAATTGACACTCCCCACCTTCCATGAATTTTTTGACTTTAACGCAGTCTGAACATTTTTCAGTTTGGAGCTCTTCACAGCCTCGAAAGTCAAATCGGTGACGCCACTCACTGGTCAATGCCATCATTAAAAGTTCACGTTCCAAGTCAACGGCAATTTTTTCACGGAGAGCAATTAATTCTTTGGGATACCCGTTATTTTCCTTCTGACTATTTCCAAAATTCACTAGAAAAGCAAAGATTGTGGATGTTTTTCGTGTTTCCAGGAGTTTTGTGACGTCCTGGTAACCCACTCTTGTCGCAATGTCCCAAATACCACTCAGAAATTCTACTTCCTGATCCTCCGACCATCCCAATCTGTTGTTTCCTGGCTTCAAGTAGGTTTGAACCAAAGTCAGCCACACCTTTCCCAACACAAGGCAATGCTTTTGACCAATTGCTTCGGTAAACGCCTTTTGCACCGTAAAAGTCATTCTTGTTTCGAGGAATGGGAGTAGATTAAACCCGAGCCTCTCAGCTATTATAAATAACTGAACTAGCGGAATCTCAATCTTTTCCGAAGCAGAACTGGCTAGACCCTCTTTCTCTCTGATTGAGGTCAACATAATCTCCATCAATTTGCAGTAACTCTGCCTTTCAGTTTCTTGCTTACAGTTGGCCCCAAGTTGTTGAAGAATGGAACAACAGCTTTTTGCTTGTCGAAATCCTTTGAAGATGTGGATGAGCTGAGAGTCGACAAATTCCCGACCAAATTTACCACAAGCGTCTATAAATTCTGGGACAAAGTCTGCAATGCTATCCTTCACAGCGCTCACAAATGTTTCTAACAGAGCTTTTTCGTTTAGTACAACTGTCGTTTGGAAAAGCTGTTTTAATCCAGCCTTTGGGATGGAGACGTCATTGCCAGCATAACGAACTGTACGTACAATAAACTGCAAGACCCCTGACACTAATTTGGAATACGCTGTTTTCCTCTTGATGTGCTCTTCTTCTTTCTTTGGTTTAGTGTCGATAAATTCGGTGACGAGAGTGTACAAAATTTCGGCACAATTGCTCAAATGACACTTTCTTCCATCAACAACCAGTGTCAACAGTTCTTCTGTGCGTTTCCACCCATACTGTTCGCTTGCTTCTACCAAGGTTGGAATAACTACAGTTACTCCTTGATGCAGTTTATTTAAGTATTGAATTACAAGGATGTTATCGTCATTTCGAATGGAAAGAAGAAGGTTCAAAAAGGCCACAAGAATTTCTGAAGGGGTGTCCTTAAGAGATGTCGTTGTGTCCAATACTATTTTTGCTAGTTTAGAACAAGTAGAGTGTTTCAATTTGGTTTCATCATCCTTATCCGTTTCAAAAGCTAACATCACCTCCAAGACTGAGGCGGAAAGTTGAAAGTTGTGCTTCAGAATCACAAACATCCTCATCAGTACATCCTCCAATGGATACCAACCTCGAGGGCGACAAGCAGCCATCAAAGGTGGAATAATGTGAACGACAGAATCTTCAGCACACAATGTGCCAATCAAGTCGGGGATGAAGAGGGGTTCGTTTAGTGATAGGATGGTTTCAAAGACGGTTTGAAGAGCCGACGCTGCCACATTTTTGTAGTCAAATGCTGAGAACAGGAACTTGGCGGTGACTTGCATGTTGCGTCTCAGTGCTTCGTTATCTGCATCCGCTTTTAGTGCGTCGCATTTTTTAATGAACAGTTTTGCAGATAGCTGCCCTGTAACGTCAATATCCTGTAAGACAGAGAAAATGGATAGTTTTGGGAACATGATGAAGGCAACTGTTCCTTTGCTGTCGGAAATGTCACGTTGCTTTGGAGTACGACAGTAGTCTTCTGCCTCAATCATTTCTCTCATTCTGCACTCCAATGAACAAGGCTTCTCGCTTGACTTGAGTAATTGATCGTCGAAGTAGTCGTCGGCTGTAAATACGAAGGTCAGATGGGAGGCGACATAGTGCTTCGATTGTGGGCCTTTTCTTGGAGATCCCCTTGTTGTCAGGTTATGCATGTTGGCTATCAGAAGAGTCAAATTATTTTCTTGAGCCAGTTGGCATAGAAACCCTGCTATTACACTATCCGTCTGTTTCAACAACTCTGAAATTGTTGTCAAATCCTCCAAATGAGGATACGGTTCCGACATCATAATAATCAGCTTAGATGGACTGTCAGTTTCAGGACTGAGGCTTGTAGAATTGTAATTCTTTACGCTCCAATCATTGCTAATCCACTTTACCAGTTGTGTTTCGTCTTGCACGAATTTATCTGACTTTTTCACTTCTTCGTTTTCATTTTTGACTTTGTATTGAAGTCGATAGACGAGCCAACATCGAAGACCGTCTGAAACTTTCTTGTACTTCTCTTTCAATCCATTCCCAAAAGCAAAATAGTAGTGCTTCCACTCCTTAGTCTCCTCTCCACTAACGTGAAAGTCAGTTCCACCGTAGCCATTCATAACAGAGAAGTGCCCTCCGTTGTACTTTGAAGGAAACTGAATAATTAACGTGCCCTCCTCCTCGAAGGTTTCGTCACTATCATTGGGCGGTGGCAGTGATCTTTTCTCAAGCACCGGCGTGGTGGAGGAAAAGCCAACTTTGTGCATAACCAATTTTTCTAGCTTCATATTGATTGGATAGGTAATTCCCAACTTGGCTTGAACAACAGGTGAAAGGACTTCTTCAACAAATATATGCCAAGTGGGGTTATCAACCTTTGTTACAAAAAAACACAACAATCGATTACTTTACTTCATAAACAAATGCTTTTTTGTTATGTTACCCAAAAGTCTTCCGGATACAGCTCTAACTTGGTTGTCTTAAGATCCAGTTTTAAACAACTGACGAGCGAGTCGAATTCTCCCTGGACAACTGGAAACCGAAGCAGGACATTATCGCCATCTTCACTTATCTGAAGCAATAATAACCATATTTTTTCATTTATATAAAACAACACTTGCCTTTGCCTGACCGGGTAGAGTTGATATTTTATAACTTACATTCGCGAGACGAATCCCAGTGAACGGGGCTTCCAGTGGAAGGGTGTCTGATGCTGCACAAACGTCCTTCTTGACTGACGAATGAAGTTCTTCGAGCATACTACTTAACACGACCTTCATCTCACTATAGACATCGACTTCGACATCCCCCTTCATCTCCACATCAACAACGCCTCCACCACCACCGTCACCGTTGTTGTTCTTGTATTCGTCAAAAGAGGTTGGAAACTTGGCCCTCTTCCTTTGGGGACCTCCGTCGTCCACGTCTGCTGATGAATCCCCAGGTTTCTTGCTGGAAGGAGGAGGTCTCGCCAAAACTATCCTCGCCGACGGACCTGGGGGTGTTTCTCCTGGGTTTACCTCCATTCCAATCACTGTGCCTTAGCACACACACACGAGTATAGATAAAAGTCGTATCCGTTAGTTTATCTGTCCACTGCCAACTGCAACTGAACAATCAAAGAAATTAAAAAAGAAACTTTTAGAGCTTCCCGTTGGCATAGTCACCTACCTTAAAGAGTGTCCTCCCTCCCACTTATTCCTTGCCTTTGTCCGTATCCTTGGTAATCGTCTTTGTTGTTAAAAATAGATAAATTGTTTGTTTTTACAAAAACAGTTCGTTGCAGAATGTTTACTTTTTCCACTTTACTTTACACTTCCTGAAGTTGAGTTGGAGAGTTGAAACTATGCGCCTTGTTCTGTTGGCTCAGGCAAAAGCAAACAGAAACAGACTGCTGCTTTGTTTGTTGAAGGTCGGTTCCATATGCATGTAGCTTTACTGGAATCTTTTGTCACTAATTGGAATTTAATTATAATTGCGTGTTGTGTGTCACAAGAAGATTTTTGGAATATTCTGCTGGAGATGCGTGTGTGCATGCTGGAATCATCAAATCAGACCTCCATGTCCAGGTGGACAAAATAAAGTAGCAGAGCAGAGTACCGGGAGAAGAGATAATATGGACAATTTGGTGATGAGATTATGATAATGAAAGTATTTCATATATTTGAGCTTTTGTGGTATGTCCTGTCCTGCCTTATCTGGCTTCGAGGCTGTGTGGTTTTTGGTTTGACACACGCATGGCGTGGTCTGTGCCCTACATTCCTCTTCTCGTTGCCAGGACAGGAAGCAAAAACAAATTGAGGACTAAGAGACGATATGATTGGGATTTTGGATAGTGGACGATGGTAGTACGCACATTATTGATTAAAGTTTGATTTCAGAATTATTTGAAGCAAAATCCAAAGAGAATAGTATGCAAATTAGAATATGCTTTTAAATACCTACCCTCCATTCCACTCTTCGTGTGGAGAATATTTGTCATGTCGAAATATTATCGAATATTTGGGATGGGTCCTTTGCAAGCATGTTTGAATCGAATAGTGCGACTTGTTGGATAATGTTTTTGCATTATTTATGGTTTTTCATTTGTCTGGTTCTCGATTAATTTGAGGGAGTCGTTGACAAAGATAAGATATCCCAAAGCAAATTTGGCATAGTAATGCAAAAGATTTTGCAATAAAGCATTTTTTTCTGACGACGACTGTCTCATAGTACCCCATGCAACTGAACGAATGGTCATTCTTTTAGCTCAGTTACTGAGCTAAAAACACAACACTTATGTAGCCTTAATTTCATGGATCTATATTCTCTGAATCCATGTTTCATCGTTGCATTGGGATTCCTTCTAATTTTGTTCAATGGTGGGGGGTTTGCAAACTCAATTGGCTTTCTTTTATAATCAACATTTTAAAGAGTGAAAGGCAACTGGAAGTCAAAGAGTCTCAAGCATCCCAAGAGCATGTCTGCTTAATATTTTACACTGAAACATTGAAAAGACTTAATTTTTTGCTCATACAATTTTTATAACGTCAGTGTCTGCCATATTTGTTCATTTTTTTTGGAGTGAATATTATTGCATGACGCTAATAATGAGTTGCAAGCTACCTAAACGTAAATAAAATAATTTCCAACGGAAGGCTTTGTTTTGAGTGCTACTCATATAACTTTTATCCATTTAATTAATATTAATTACTTACTAGCCTATCTGATGCGTGCATGAATTGATTTCCTTGTTGAAGTAGGGATTTTAAAGTTCAAGCCAGCATGCATTTTAGTCCAATGTGACGGCTGCATCCTAGCAGATCTAATACGTAGATTTGGAACGAAGCAAAGCTTTCTATTGGAAATGCAAGGGACAAATACATCATGTGACATCCAGCCCATTCAGTCGAACTGTTCCGCTGTGTTTGAGTCCAATTACACAATTTTTTATCTTTTTCATGGCCTTGCCATTGGACAGATCATCATTTCAATCACTGCCAGTCTAATCGTTCTCGCTACGATTGGAAGACACTTGAAGGGGTCCACTACTGCTCATGGACGCTTTTCCGACAGGTTTCCACTCTACATAGCTGTGTGCGACTTGATGTGGGGTGTGGCACATTTGATAGACCACTTAATCCTCTTTACAACAGAAAAATATCCTGGTTGGTGGGTGGTTTTCATCATTTCTAGGGTGAATAGTTTTCTCATGGGGTAAGTTGAGAAAGCATATTACCAATAGTTTTTTCTTTAGTCATTCTAAATTCCTGCAGGTACCAGCAATTGTTGTATGCTTCAGTGGCCGTGTACACTTATCTCAAAATTGTTCGTGAAATGCAATTCCAGTTGGGTCGTTGGGAGTGGAAACTTCATGGACTCTGTGTTCTTGTCGTTGGATCAGTGACTCTGGCTTACAGCTTGACTGGAATGCTCGGAATCTCACGTTACTGGTTAGGACTTACAACAGCAGTATTAGAACGATAGATATAAATTGAATGTCGAATCTTCAATCTAGGTTAATTCAGAACGACTCACATCCACAGTGGATGTACGCCCATTACTTTACCTGTGTGGTCACAAGTATCCAAGCCATTTCCACAATCTTTACCTACTACTCTATCAAAAGAATGGTTCTTTCAAGTCAGTCCAACCTGTCGAACGTGAAAGCTAACATGTCAACTGGAAAGTCTTCAGGGCAAAGTTACCACACAACTGCTGCCAAGTGCCTAACAACATTTGTAGTATTGGGAATCGTGTTGTACCTCCCACTGGCCATGTTTACATGTGTCTTGGTTATACAACATTTGTTCAACCTCAATTTCATAGACACATCCTCATTGAACTCTTATTCAATCACTGGAGGGGTATTTGTTATCATCTTTATCAATTGTGGAGGATTTGCCAACTCCGTAGCGTACTTTTATAATGAGCATTTAAAAAGAGAAAGGCAGCAAGTTATCAAGTAATCACAAAGTAAAATGTAAAAGCAACGATGCCCAATTAGTGTAAAAGTGTAGGTGTAGTGAAAATTTATTCCATAAATAACCGTTTTTTTTTGGATTATGGTACATATTTTTTTGAATCTGTACACAATTTCAACAATCAAAATCTATGTACACATCATACACAGTCAACGTGAACACACGTTATACATTATTTTACAATTTTAGGTAATTGTTACCCGTCCCCTTAAACAGAACACGTATTGGTGACTTGATACTTTTACAAAGTATGTAGTAATACACGATCAACGACCCCTGGAACGAACTTAGAACAAGAAAATCCTTGGCTTGTGACCGGCTTCGTGGGCCAACTCAGCGCAGAACCCAATGACGATCCAGAGGCAAATGAACAAAAAGAACATCTTAAAGATGAACAACATGAAAACGCCCAATGAAAATGCCACAGAGAACAAGAACACAGGAGCCACAGAGATCAGTAGTATGAACCACAGGATGAGCCAAACCTGTGCCCAGGCATTGCATAGCATGTAATTTCTCTGTTGGATAAAATACAGGAGTAAATAATACTTTCATTAATTCACCAATGAAGATGCCTCTTACGTCACGTGCACCACGGTACAACTGAAGGTCCCAACATGACATGAAGGCGAAGAGGAGCAGTAGGATGGCTAACAGCGAAATGATAAAGTCAACTATAAACAAATAAAGCGATAATTGGTTAGATGCAAACTGCTTAAACAGTGTAGTACGTCAGTAAGGAACTTACAATTCTGCTGCTCCACGTAATGAGAGGTAAAGTATCTGACCCCTTCATGTTCAAAGAAGTGACCTTTATCGTCCTTCTTTGATTTGGCCTCTGTCCTCTCGTCAACCTTGTCGGTTGTGTTTGAGGATGGTGATTCTTCTGCTCCTCCAACCAAGCTCTGGGCAAGGAGAACCTCTTCATCATATTTTTCATCTGCTCCTGCATTGACCCCAGCAATGATGTGGGTGATAAGTAGTGCCGCAAACACCACGATGATTATGGTTCCCACAATCTGGAAAGACGACAAGGAACAGTTTTTTCAAAACATACAGATCACAGAGGTATAGAGAATCAGTATCAGGGGTCTTACTTACCCCGTGAAGAATTGCTACCCATCGAGAAGCCCTTTGTAAATCAGAAATCAAAGGTGGACCTCTCATGATGTACAGTGATTATTCCCACTCTTGTCGATAACACAATCACAACTCCTTAATTAAAGCTGAACTGAATTTTGTGATTGTTTTGAAATGAAAGAAATCTTCCTAAATTGCAGTTCTTCACGAACACTGTCGGTGGGTTGTATGTATTTGAATGGACTGGTTTCTAATATTCGGTTCTTTTGCTGTGGAGAAAACATGTTTTCCTCCACTTCATTCACGGGCAATTCTCATACGCATCGCACGTAGGCAACTTGCTCACGTAAATGAAAGACCGTTCCCACTTTGTTTTGTTGCGTATAGTCAACTTTCCTTACGCTTTTACTAATTTACCAGTTAAAGAAGTTGTACCATTTGAGTATTTATAAACGAACGAATTGTTTTATTCCATACTTTTTTAATGTACTATAAATTTTGTTCTGCATGTTTAAATCAATTTTTATTGGTGTCTAACACCCTAGCCCTTAGTCCTCCTACTGTACTTCCTCTCAGTACATGCCATAATCATATACACGCTCATCGTTGTATTTATGGCTTGGTTTCCTGTGTTCAGAAAAAAACGTCATGATTTGTGTCACTTTACCCCATGAATACCTATTAAAAGTGTTATCTTACTTCCTGCGGTTGGTCTTCCACTTCTTGAGTGCCCTTCGGTCACTGTCGGAAAGTCGCTGTTTCAAAAAGGCAATGCCTTCGAAGGACTCGTCGGCCACTTTGGTTTCAGGGAGCAGAATTGCTCCAGCCATGTCGAAAGCGGTGACGTAGGTGGTCACAGCTTCTCCCTTACTCTCGGTTTTCAGGGCGACCACAATTTGGTCCTCCGTCCCCGGAACCCACTTGAAAGAAGAGAATCCTGAGCCAGGGTTGAGCTGGCCAATTCGGATGGGCTAAAATTTAAAGGATTTAGATAAGCATACAATCCTAAAAGTTCTAACAATCCTAAAAAGCCAACTTACGGTAAATCTCTTGAACCCCTCGTCGGTAACAAGCATGGAGTTGGCTCCCTTCTCTGCATCCTTCGCCGCATCGAAAGCATCCCTACTAATCTTCTTTGGGAGGAAGACCCAGCTGCCGAGGATTGGACTCCATCCCACAGCCTCATGGGTGACGTAGCCAGGGTGCCATACGCCGGAGTAGGCAGCAATTTTGGTGTACTTGTTCATCCAATTGACATGGGAGATTTCGCCGTTGGGTGAGACTCGCTTGATGTACAGGGCATCGGTAATCGTCGAATTATTTTCACCCACAGCCAGCTTTCCATTTCCTCCCACGTACAGGGCACCGTCCTTTTCGGTCATCCATTTGCAAGCGAAGCCTGAAATTGCATTCAACTTTATTTAATAATTTAACCAAGGAATTTGACTTAGATCAATGCAATTATCCTTCAAAAAATCGTTTCAATTCAACTCTCAACTAAGTGCCCTATTGTTCTTGGAAAATGTCGTTATCATTGAAATATGTTGGTATGGTTATGAAACTCCATTGAAGTCACCCTGCCCATTGTTAGATAATGTTTAAAATACATTACCTTTTGTGTGTGTGCCGTCACCGTCCCACAGAGTGACCTTGGTGCAAGAAGTCGTTAGACCACGTCAGCATCAATGAAATAAAAATTATGACTATGGCAACCTTACCCATGGGCGTGGTTCAATCTCACTGGTTTTGTTTCCTCCCTTCTTTGATTTGGGTGGCCTCGTTGGGATGATGTACAGGATTCCAGTGGCTTCATCACAACTGACGAGCTTTCCTTGGAAGTCCACAACCTCAGACAGTTCCATCCCACGCCCTTTTCCGTTGATCCCTGAGCGGATGAGGGTGGGTTCCTTCTTTTTGTCCTCCATTGAAACCTGTGGACAGTAAAAAATGAGTTAGTTAGTACTTAGGTAGAGTAGGTTTGGGGTAACCCTGGACAAGCTGGGGGACACAGGGTCGAACTCAACATTGATCTGGATGTGCTTAAGTTTTGAGGTGTAGGTGTCTCCGTCGGATTTGGATTTGTTGGCCAGGTTTGCCACGAGTACGACGTCCCATTTGATTTTTTGTTCTGCAAATAAATGAACTCATTATATTCCCCATTACTAAACTAAATTTGTATCCAGTACCCAGAGTGTGCTCTGACTCCTTCGCCTCTATCTCTTTCCTCAGCTCAGCGGGGACGTCGTCATCCTTGTCTCCCTCGTCCCCTTCATCACCCTCATCCTCATAATCGTCAAGGAGGTCGTCGTCGTCGTCGTCAGCTAACTTTGCAGCGCCACCGGCAGCACCACCACCAGCAGCTGCCCCTGAAGCTGCAGCCCCACCTGCAGCAGTAGCAGGAGCAGGAGCCCCAGCGTCACCTCCTGCTGGTGGAGCAGGAGCAGGAGCCCCAGCGTCACCTCCTGCTGGTGGAGCAGGAGGACCAGCAGCGTCTGCTGGAGGGGGAGGAGGGGGAGTGTCTTCAGCTACTGCTACATGGACTAAAAGGGCAAACCCCACAAAACACAGGCTCATTAACTTCATATTCCCAACTGACTGACTAAAAGAATTTGAAATGAGATTGAGAAAACGTCCAGGACTGAAGGCGTCTTGGACAATGATGAAAATTCTTTCTGAATCAAGGGTGAAGGGGCAGTTAAAATAATGGTTCCACATTACATTAACAATGTGACATGAAAATCTGAAGGACACGGGCGCTTTTGGCATAAAGGAAACAAAGGCATAATTATAAATAACTTTGGTTAACTTTAAAGTTACAAAACATTTTTATATCTACGAGTAGAGGTGCCTTTGAGATAGATGAGGAGAGGTATAGAGTTATTTTTAAGGAAAAAATTAGGTGTTATCATACTTTCATTGAGAAAGTTGGCGAGATGTCTACATATATTCGCCTTCTATGAAAATTAAGAAGTAGAAAAGCAATAGAATTTCAGAGGATTGCGGTTTCCAATCAAAGTTTCACAAATTCAATATAAGGTACACGGATTATGCTGAAAGCCACAGTAACATGTCACATCATCAACAAAGATTTAAGCTGAATGCTAGTTTCTAATGGACGAAAAGCTTATTAGAACTTTCAGATGAACACAAGATAATTTTAACAAACTCGGAACAAAGAAACTTTCATTGAAAACGATGTTCCCTAACTGTCCTTGAGCATTTTAACGACTACAATTGTTATATAAATAGGTAGTAATTATATTGCTTTGCCAATTCTCAATTTCCCCGAAAGAAAAATTGTGCTTGTTCAATAACTTAGAGCATATAAAGAAATATGAAAAATACAGTTGCTTGTAAAGTTCATCCTTGCGGAACATCTCGGCATGCCAAAGCTACCTACCAATTTACTGCCCACAGGGAAATGACTAATGATAGAGATGAAAGACGCTTATCTGGATTTGTTCCAAACTGGTTTCAACAAAAATTAATAAGGATGATGCTTGATCAAAATTAGCAGAACTTGGTCCAGTTAAGTTTCAGTGGGCTTGGAATTCAGAAATGGGGAAATATTTGTATGTGAGCGTAGTTTGCGCAATTTTTCTACTTGGTAAAATTAGGTCAGGGGTCACGTACACCTATGAAGAATTTACTACCTTGGACAAAGTCCAGCAGCAACGCCTTACTGAAGTAAGTCCTTTTCTAGAATCTACGATATCTTTACGTTATTTTCTTCTTCTCATAGCTCCGATCTCGGGTTGCCCCAAATCTGCCACAGGAGTACATGAAAAGTGATGTCTTCCTTCTACGTTTTCTTAGAGGTGGGTGCGTATATAGAGTTTCGCGTCCAGTTTTTAGTACAAAACCATTGTAATTTCAGCCAATGACTTTGACTTGGGAAAATCACAAGTGATGCTAGAAGAGGTAGTGATTTTCAAAAAGAAAAACCTAAATCCATAGTATCTTTCGACTTTTTTGAAACAGAATCTGAAATGGAGAAAAAACAATAAAATTGAGACAATTCTCTCTGAGGACTGGAACCAATATGATGATGAGTATAAAACATTTTGGGAGGGATGTGACAGAGACGGAAGACCAAGTTTGTTCTATAAAATTTAAGTCCTCTGCTCATGACACAAATGCATCAATTTACTCTAGTCATTTCCTTCCCCGTTGGGCAATGGAACTTGAGGAAACCAGTCTTTGAAGGCAATTCGGAGAAGCTGAAAAGACATTTTCTAGAAATCATGGAAGAAGCCTTCCAAATGCTCCGTTCTATGGACCAGAGTGGAGAGAAAGCTGCTCAAGTGACATACCTTTATGACATGGACGGATTCAATTTTCACAGTCAAGGGTGTGTCCCATGTGAGTTGTTCATTAGTTGCTGCTTGACGTTTCTCCTTTATTTTACAATTTCCTTTAGGCCTTCCTGTCATCACGGGTATTTTTGACGCTTTTGGGCGGAATTATCCAGAACTGGCTCATCGCATTTATGTCATGAACGGTAAGCTTGCAGTTCCCAAATCTGATAAGGATTAATCACTTGCATTTCATTTTCCTTGCAGTTCCCCAACTATTCATGCCATTCATTGGTTCCCTTCGGCAAATATTCCCCCCAGGCATGTCCAAAAATGTGGAAATCTATGCAAAAAATGATGCAAAGGCAGTGAACGCTTTGCTGAAAGAAATAGACCCTTCTCAGCTTACAAGAAAGCATGGTGGGACGTCAGAGAGTCCCATCAATTTTCATGATATCAGGATAAGGATTTTGGAGAATAGAACGGTCACTTGCTCAGATCCTACAAATAGTGTGGAAATAGACAATGTTGCCTTGGGTGGATATGATGATTATTACTATGGCTACTGAATTTTGTTCTTTCAATTTTCGAGTCTTTAAAAGTTTTGTTTGGAATAAAAAATCTATTGTCGAGATATAATGTAAAGCGAAGCCGGAAATATGACTTTATTTAAAGTTTGACAAATTTACAAATGTACAAAATATATATACAAAAGTCAGTCAACTGCGAATTCGATACGATGAGTTCAGTCATTTCATTGGTTTCAGATCTTTGGTTTTGTTGGAAAGCTTCATTGGTTTGAGGTTGACTATACTAAACTCTACATGTTTGTTGCTTTGTTGCTGTCATTATTAAGGCTTTTGTATGGAGAAGAATGTGCCATGGCAACTGTTTCAGCGCCTGTATTTGGAGAATGGATTCCATTCTGAACGCAAATTGAATTCGGATGATACTGGTGATGGTTATTGGCTGGGGTCGGAGTCCCCATGCCTTGGTTCACTTGAACTGCACTGTGAACCTGGTGCATTTGGTGGAGTTGGTGCTGCGGTGAGAATCGCCCATCCATGTTGGGCATGACGTGATGATGAACTGCTCCACAATTTATAGGACAGCGAATAATGGGAGTGCCGTGGGCATACCCGTTTAGTGGCATCTACAATAATTAGTTAAATCTTAATCGAGTTCATTCCTATCGAAAGTGTCAAATACCTGTTGTTGTTGGGGATGGCAATGGTTATGGGCTCCACCATTCATGGCTTGATGCTGAACCACCGGCGACCCGTGAGGCTGTGGGTGGTGATGACTAACGCTCTGAGGGGTTTTGGGATATTGGATTTGGTAATTAGGAAGCATGTGGTTAAAATGCTGCTGGTGCACGTGCTGAGAAAAATGTTGATGCTGCTGAACTAGTAGTGGCATGATCCATTGTCTAAGACGGTGGTGCAGTTCTTCAAAATGCGGACGACGTTGGGACATTTCCGCCCAGCATTCAACCATCAAAGCATACATTCGTGGGGGACAAGAGTCAGGACATGGTAGTAGCTGCCGACTTCGTATCATTTCAATGACCTCTTGATTGCTGTACCCATAGTAGGGCTAAAAGAAATGGATAAGGGTTACAAGTGTTGCCCACATAACCTTTCGCATTTTCAATTACCTGCAGTCCAAACGAGTAGATCTCCCAAAGCACTACGCCAAAGCTCCATACGTCTGACTCGGTCGTGAACTTGCCATACAAAATAGATTCTGGAGGCATCCACCTAAATTCATATTCAATTCAATTATCACTGGTGCCACATACGCATCAACACACGACTCACCGAACTGGCAATAGTGATTTTGACTGAACTCGATAGTAATCAGAAGAATAAATGTCCCGAGATAGTCCAAAATCTGAAATCTTTACAGTAAGACCCTCTCCAACGAGAGCATTTCTAGCTGCCAAGTCTCGATGGACGTAGTGATGTGCTGCCAAATATTCCATCCCAGCCGCAATTTGTGTGGCAATGAACAGCATTTCATTCGCTTCCAAAACGTACTCCTTGCTATTGTTTGCCTCGGCTCGAGGAGAATGAATTATAAGGAACTCGTGCAAGTCCCCTTGACTCATGTATTCGAAGAGCATGCAGTGGGGTTCATTCTTCGTCACAATCCCCAAAAGACACACAATATTCGGATGTCTTAGCTCGGACATGAGGTCAGCTTCACGGAAAAAGTCTTGCTTAGTTTTCTGAGTTGCGGATGCTTTCAGTGTTTTTATGGCAACTCGAAAGGGTGCTTCACCCGTACGAAGGAGAGCTTCGCCTTTGTACACTTTACCTAATTTGTAAATTGAAGGGTATTTAGCAATGCCATAAATAAAGATGGCACGTTAATAATACCGAAAGCTCCTTCTCCTAACTCTTGGAAGAACTGGATGTACTGAGGAGGAATCTCTGGTGCTTTTGGATTCTTTTGTCGTAGTAAGCTATTGTTTTCAAGTTCCTGCATCGAGCCTCGAATGGTGGAGCCACCCAAAGACTTAGTAGAGCTCTTGGAACTTTTCCTTGACTTCTTGGAAGATGCTTTGCTGCTATTCTTCTTCCTACAGCAACAGCAACAAATGCAAAAGAGGAGGAGTAGTAGGAACCCTGCCAGTCCACCGCATGCGGCCATCCAGAAAGTGTTTTCTACAATGGTTAACAAAGAAAAAGGTTAATTAGATACACTACCAAGAAACTTGATTGCTCCTAACCGTATCCAAATATTCCACATTTGTCTAAATCGCACGCTTCCTTTCTAAAATGTTCCGAGTCTGTAAAACACCACGGATAGGGTTCCAATCCTCCTGGATTCCGGCAGTAGTTATGCCCTCCCATTAGTTCGGGGTGCTCGGAAGATGCGAACTGAAATTGGTGGCTCCAAGGTCGACAGGGCTGATAAATAATATGCATTTGTTTGCACCATACATTCCCATAAATAAAAAATATACACATTTACCTCTCCTGCCTTCGTTTCACTGACAGTCCCTCTGTACCCCACTCCCTTTTCTTTATAGCATGGATGTTTCTCTACAATTGTGGTCAGATATGGAAGACCTAGCCTGATGCAGGAGACTGACTCCTTTGACCCTAATGGGGGCAATTCCTGGCATTCCGGTATGGGTAATTGTTGTCCTATCAACGGATGTCTCTTCGCCAAGGCATACTCCTGTCGGCACAGATCATGCTCCAGTAACTCACATTCCTCCCTGCACATCCTCCTAGGCGAAACAAAGTTGACATTTTCTTCAGCCAAAAAGAAGTCAGGACATAGTGGGAAAGCCGAGTAGCAAAGTGATGGAATGGCAAACTCCCAACAACGTTTGGAAATATCCCTAAACGAAAATGCCATTTGAAAAGATATTGACCTGAATATATTTAGCTTACGGTGACGCTTCCACGACAGGCAAGGCTTCCCTTAGCTTTGACTCAATGATCAACTGAGCCTCTTCAGAGTGAACATATACGGTCCTGTTGCCAATGTAAGGCTTACAAATGGATCCCTTGTACAACTATACAAAATAAAAGTCTCATGTTATTGCATACAGCCTCAGTCGATTATTATTGAACATACCTGACATAGGCCTTCACCATCCTTAGGAGGTTGGAGTTTAGACCTTGGCACTGCAGGGGGGATGTCTGCAGGATCCATCCTTGTGTCCACTACTACCACCACCCTTACAAATTGACACCTTGGCACATGATGATAATTCCAAATTCAACCTGAGACAATTTCTCAGTCTTATTCATCCAAGACTAAACTCAACTAAAGACTACAGACTAAAGTTGGTTACTCGGGTCTTTAATTAAACACAATTTTCTTCAATTGTTTGACAAGGGCATACGGTGTAGTAGAGTCGAGGGAGAAAGAGGAAGAGGGATGATGATATGACACAGAATGTGGGTAGGGTAATGTCGTAATGTGGAAATGATCCTAACTCCAGGAAATCTATCCAGTTTCTCAGAAACCTATACTCATGTGTAGAAAGAGTCGATATTTCACCCCTCCTCTCTTCACTCGAACTGAAAGGCTTAATACAAAAAGCTACACCAGTTGTTGGAACTTGCTCAATAGAAGTAGATTGAATTGCATGCAGTATTATATTAACACCTCGGCATCTTTCGGTCTGCATTTTCATGTACAATGTATGAAATGAAACCAAAAGGGGACAAATTAAAGTGGTTTGTGTAGCAAGCAGACCAACAAGCTGCAACTTTTTTGCCATCTTTTTTTATCCAAGGTTGGTTTTCGCATGCCATTATGAATTATTGCATAGACAGTCAGAGATAACCTGCTCTGAACTATGGAGTAATCCGTACGGGGCACGTTGAGATTTTGCATCTATGTCAGTTTATTGCCTTAATCAATGTTAGCATCAAACGTAATGCAGGACTCCAGGACGGTATTATGATTGGACAAACGTAATTGCATCTGAAGTGCTTCTCCTGACAAAGCTGCGGGTAATGTGACTTGAAAGTTAACGGTGACGGTCTGTCCAGGGAAGTATCCAGAGTTAGGGACATCCATTTGGACTAGGGTGACAGTCTCACCCTCAACCGTAGTTGACAGTCCAAGTCGGATAAAGTTACTTGCGCTGACGGTAGTGTAATCTCCAGAAATTCGGTACGGCCTCCCTGCAGTCATGTTGGCCTCTGGTCCTTCTGAACCTTCGACCCTCAGCTCATGAAACTGTGCAGAACCGCCGCACCGTAGGTGGTCCACCACTCCCATGGTCGGTTCCTCTGTAGCCTCGGTCGTGGGTTCTGCTGGTTCTGAAGTGGTCGTTGATGGTTCTTCTGGAGCATCACGAGACACTGTGATTTCCACTGCTGCAGATGCTTCATTCACTCCGTCACTCCCGGTTACGTTGACCAAGTAGATTCCACTACTGACCGTGTTGTTCACAAGGATGTTGACTTCATACCTGATCGTCACAATTAGTTGTGTGAATATTTCATCAAAACACATATTTTGCCTCATTACCTATAGACGACGGGATACGAGCCATTCCACATTGGTGTTGCTGTAGGAGTGAAGGCAGGGTGATCAGAGGTGAATTCGACTTGAGCATTTTCGGGTTCGTAGTCTGCATCAGAAACGATCATCTTTGTCTCAAGCAGCGTGGTCTCATCGGTTGGATTGGCAGGGATTTCCACGCTTCCATTATATTCAGCTTTGTCAAAGGTTGGCTGCAACATGCAAAAGTTTGTCAGTACAAAAATGAGCACACTTTGGAATAAGAAAGTCCTAACATACCGCTTTGTCATTCATATCCGCAACAGGGATGATAAACGTGACTCGAACAACCGTGGTGCCGTCAGTACAGTAGAGATTTGCCTGTCGTGTGATTTCACCGGTCCTCTCGGCTGTGATAAAGTCTCTAAATGTGGCCGTTGTCATCAGTTCATAAGCCCCATTGGGGTACCGAAGTGCTTGGACGTAGGTATTGTGTGGATGGGCGACCTGATTACGCATTTCTACAGTGAGAAATCTATTGGTACTACATTAATTGACAATTTCTTACAGTAGTTGTGGTATCCACGTCAACCAGTTGCAGATTTCTATGTAAAGATTTGCTCAATTACTTTCACACCACCTCAACCGTAATTGCTGATCTTCCTACTTACGCAATCATGACGTTCCCGGGAAGGGTTTCATTTTGTGGGGATAGACGCACGATGTTATCGGGATAGCCTTCCACACGGCAGACTGCAATAAAATTTCAACTATTAGTTATTCTGTAAAAGATTGCTCTGGTGTTACTATTTACCTTGTCCAGAAACCCCGTGGGCAAAAAGAAACAACCCTACGAATAAAATGGAAACGAATCTCAGCATTTTGAACTATGTATGAGGTAGAAGCTTGGTGTGGAGGGAGAGTCAGTCAGTCTCAATGGATACCTACTTAATTACTGTATAAAAAATTGAAGGTTCGGTCCCTATTTATCCTATCATCCATCGTCAGACGTTATTGTATCCCATTGTGTTGTTGACGTTGACCAGGAAAGTGTCCATATCCATGATTGCGTGCGTAACCGGCTTGATAAATGAAAGTTATCAGTTGAAAGCTTAGTGGAAAGTTACACGGGTCAGTCACAATGTGAAACATGTATCAAATTAATATATAGTAGCATTAATTAACTTATCCGAAATTATCAGATTGTCGTCATTCGTAAATCCTGGGTTTCCATGATTTATAGTTATACGACCACAACCCTTCAAGTATTTCCAAAGGAATTAAGGTACTGCTTATCACATGGCACTGCTAATCAGATCGACCAAAAGTCCAGGAGTTTGGAACAATTTATGTGGCAATGTGTAGTTGATGATGAAAATAATGAAGTACAATAAAAGTGATTTGCAATGTATAATTTTATTATCTTAAATAAGCGTTGATTATACTACTTTAAGAGGCGTACTCCCCAATAGTCTGAGCCGCGCCCAAGTATGACGGCAGGTACGGGTCGTTCTTCATTGAAGCTCCTCGCTTTCTCCTTTCGAATGTGTACTCGTACTTTTTATTGTCTTCCTCCGTACTTCCAGACCAGTCGATGGTTTGGATTTTAATCTCTTCAGCTTTGCAAGAGCAGTAAATTCCAGTCGTCAAGTCCTTCATGAAATCATTTACCTTCCTTCCACTCCCGTTAAGCAGAGCCTTCAGAAGAAGGGCTGGAAATGGGGGAAAGACGTTAGAAAAGAGATTGACAGAAAGCATTGAATATTACCTCTGAAGGAACATTCCTTCCCCGTGTCCTTTGCCAAACAAGATGACCCTTTCGCACATTCCGTGTCTCGTTTCACACTGGCCATAAAATCATTTGGGTTGCAGTACGCTCCAACAGCGAATCTACATTTCTGATTCCCACTGTCATCTTCTTCCACGGTGAAGCTTAATGGGGATTTGTCTCCCAGGGCCAGAACACTTCCAGGTTCCCCGCAATCACACCTTCCGGTGTCTTTGTTGCATACATTGAGTTCCAATGCATTGCAAAGGGGTTCCCCAAGCTTGATAATTTGCTTGGTGAAAGTATCGACCAATGTCGTGCTCTCTGCAATGCCACGCTTGAGAAGGTTGGAGGAAAAGTTGAGACGAAGTTCTTCAGCTTCCCATGAGCAAGGATCACCGTACTTCAAATCTATGAGATTTTGGCAGTTATAGAGATTGTTTTACAATTTGACAGGTTTCAATTATTACCTGGCATATCCTCCAAACTGGTAAAATGCTTTTTGGGAGCTGCGCTAGCTTGGAAGATAAGGACGGCACAAAATAGTGCTAGGCTTGAAAATTGTGGAGCCATGACTGTGAGATTATTGAAAGTTTTAATACTTGTTGTGACTTTATCTTTTACTGTATTGTATCTGACTCAGAGGGCTACTGTTCCATTGGATGCCATGAAGACAGGTTTAAATACTGTCCAGTAAGCAGGTAAACAACGAGCGTCTTTGAAGTTGGACGTCATGCATTCACAAAAAATCTATTTGGTAACTCTTTACGACTGAAAGAAAGACGTTGTGCATACTCCGTAAGACCGAGTTGACGGGGGTAAACAACTTCGAGGCCTTTTTTCCCGTGCTTATAGCGATTAGAAACTAGCTTTGAACGTTCAAACCTGTCTGTCATCATCATGCTATTTATGGAATATGTACATGGAATCATGGATGAAAAAAGGTGAAACAAAAGTCAACATTTAATGAATTGATTGAGCAATCCATTTTTGCAAGACGAATAAATCTCTATCTGCCTCAAGTAAACATGGATCCCTGAGGGGTTGGGTTTTTGCGTCTTTGATCACTGAGTGTGCTTGCTAAGACGTTCTGATGGCTGTTTTGTATTCAACGAATGTAGTCAATGAAGCTTTATTTGTATAGAGCAAATAATCCAGAGGTATTTAACACTTAAATTATGTGCACATTTACTTGAATGTTTTTACATGCAATGGATTGATAGGTTGGTTTTGACATCTCAGCATTGCTAAAGCTCATATTATTTTGTCCAAGCGTCTAGGAAAAAGGATGGGGAAGTGTGAGAAATTTTTTGCTGTTGTTGTATCAAGTATAGTTTTTCAATTCGCTAAACAGCAGACTCTAAAGAACGTTAAATGCAAAAAATTGCACCTACGAAGTAAGTAAATTCAAGTCTGGCTGAATGCAGATTTTATGCGAAGTTCTTCAGCTTCGTCAAGAATATATTATCTACACCTTGAATCAATGCGAAAGAAGTGTGAATGACGAATAAAGCTTAATCTCACTGTCAAAATAAACCTACCACAATTGTAACATGGATATGAGTCAATAGTAAGTAACTTATAAGTCGAGAGAGTCGAAAGTCGATAAAGTCAAAAATTAGCATAAAATAATTTTTAATGCTGTTCCAGGCGTGAAAGAGGGCAATGGGGTAGAATGATACAGTTCTTTCCACAACAGGTTTGGCTGCGTAAGTCACCCATTCATGCATCTGGATCCGGCACTTGTTATAATTTGTCAAAAACCACAACATTGTCAGAAATAATGCATACAACCACAAATTCTATGAAATCATCCCAAGTACACAAGATGACGCATACCTTCTGTATAAAAAGCATACTAGACCTTTGAATTGTCCAACGAGGAAAACATCAAAACGATTCCAGGATGACAGTGACGATGTTTCCTCAAGCATTTTTGCTCATCTTTCTGCTTCTGTGGGGAAAGTGTAAGTACAAAATAGGTTCACTACATACACTCTGTGCTCATTGTGTTTTGCATAATTTTGTCATAGGCAGCTCTCAAATTAACGAAAATTGGGCGTCTTATCCATCTTCACAATTCATAACATTCAACAATCACGGTGTAGCCAAGTACCCTGTCCAAGATGCATACACTCAAGATGGTTATGCACTGGATTTGACTTTGTATGGAAATCCTGCACCCGGTCCAGGAAATGGACCGGCAGCAGAATCGATTCCGTTTGTCCAATACGGGACGTATTGGACCAGGATGAAGACTGCCGATTGCTCGAGTCAACCTGGCGTTGGAGTTGTCACAGGCTTCTTTACGTACTTCAACAATGGGTCCGATCTCAATGGAAATGGCTTGCCGGACAACAGTGAATTAGACTTCGAATGGCTGTGTGCCCAACCGGAAGTCGTCTACCTTTCAATATGGACGGACTACTCAGACTCAAATTTTAGGCAAGCCTATCGAGCTGTGAATATTAAAACCGGGCAAGTCTTGGAGCAATTTTACCACACAAACTATGGTCCATCTGGCCAACAACCACTTTCATGGAGTGAGACTCAGCCCACCCCAGTTCGGTCGATTCCTAACTATGACCCCACAAACCAGTACTACCGCTACGGTTGGATTTTTTCTCCAAACAGGATACAGTTTATAATGTCCCCTGATGGAGTGGACATTTATACATTGTGGGACTATCAAGGCCCATCTTCCCGAATCCCAAAGAACCCAATGAAACTCATGTACAATGTTTGGCACACGAATAGTTGGACCCCGAAAAACAACCCACAAGCCATCCAGAGCCCTTGGCAACCTATAACTATTGCCGTTGACTGGGGCAGATATAACAGATCCTAAATGTAATGTGTCATAACCGGAACCCTGACTCACGCATATGAATGATTTATTGTGCTTACCATAGTCACATCATGTCACTGAATTCTTTGAATTAAAGCTGTAACCAAAACCAGATGCGCACAAGTGATTCCTTATTTACAGTCGTACAAGAGCCTTGTTTATGGTCACTCAAAAATGTTGATTGTCAACATGCAGTTGTGGTACCGTGAACTTATCTTTTTCACTCTTGCCTTCTCCGCGCTGAGAAGTTCGGAAGGTATGAGTCAACAAGAATATCGTAATGCATTACCTAACCGTTAATTAATTGTGCAGGCCAATATCCTTCAATCAATGAAA
>JAQIWU010000718.1:0-22471 GCA_034696445.1 Isotomiella minor | reverse complement strand
TGCAACAACAATGGTGCACGTGTCTAAGACATTCCAAAGTGTTGTCCAAGTTCTTACTGCAATAAAACTTTCGCTGTTTCTTGATGAAAACAGGCTCTCATACTAGTGTGGTTGATGAAACAACATCATAATTTATTAAACATTACTTATTAAACAACCACTTGTTCGCCGTAAAAGTGGTTGTTTAATAAGAGATGGGTTTGACTTTAATCAATGTGTAAGAGGTCAGGGTAGCTGCACAACGTGTTGACAAACTGAATTCTCAGAAAACCATTTTAAACAATTTCTTATTCTGAATGCTGTTTATTTATTCAGAGTGATACAGAGACTCCTGACGAAGAGCTACCTGAAGCTGAGGAGGTGTCCAGGTTCAAACAAATTCGTGCTGTACGAAGAGACAGTGCATACATCCCACCAGGTCTGGATTCACTGGATTTGGAGAAGTTTAGAATGACGCACATGGGTCACTTAGAAAATCCTTCCTCCCACCACGACCACGACGACCATGAAGACGAAGAAAACGAACAAGAGACCAAGAGTGATACCTCCGATCCTGATTTGGAGGGTGACCCTTTCCAAGTCACCGACTTCGATGAAGAACCGAGCACACCATGGTCAGATCTCAGTAGGCGTGAAAAATTCATGAGAGTAGCAATGGCGTTGGGAAAAGCTGTGACGCTTTTGATACTTCTCTACTTTTTCGTCTGTTCTTTGGACCTCCTGTCAAAAGGATTTAGACTAATTGGCGGAAGAACTGCTGGAGAGATTTTTAAGCAAAGTGAAATTTTACAAAATCCTGTGGTTGGGGTGATGATCGGCATTCTGACCACTGTTCTTGTACAAAGCTCATCCACTTCCACTTCAATCATCGTCGGAATGGTAGCAGCAGGGTGTAAGTGTCTCACTTTGCCTCTCCCTACTTCCATTGGCTTAACGACATGCTTTCTTTCAATACAGTCATGGACGTTCCTCTGGCGATTCCATTGATCATGGGTGCTAACATCGGGACATCTATCACCAACACGATCGTCTCCTTTATGCAAGCAGGGGACAAAGAACAGTTCAGAAAGGCTTTTGCTTGTGCCACGATATTGGATATGTTCAACTGGATCACCGTGATATTCTTACTTCTCGTCGAAGTCTTAACTGGTAAATTAATTACAATAGAAGCACACAGGGGAGAGTGCATTTATGACTTTCATGAAATTGCAGGATACTTGTACCACGTTTCCAAGCTGTGGGTCGATGCTTTGGTCCCAGATCCAGAAGCAATGGGACAAATAAAGATGCTCTCTGCTTTGACAGAGCCTTTCGTCAATTTAATAGTTCAGTTGGACAGAAGTGTTTTGGAGTGTTGGTCCAATCCAAATTGCACGGATGGAAGAGTCAACGGGTCTTTAGTCCGACAGAAGTGCGCAACGTCAATGGTCCATATTGATGTCGAAGAAAGACTGCATGACTTGGATGGAAACCTGTTATCCACCAACAATGAGTATTCCATACAGCCAACAGAGCGAAGTTGTAAGTAGGGAAGACAGTCTTATATCATTAAAACAAGTTCTTCAATTGCTGCTTATCAGGTTCAAGGGAATTTCTTTTTGCGGGGACGGGAATGAGTGACTTAATCATTGGTATCATTATTCTCCTATCTTCTCTCATCGTCCTATGCACCTGCCTCATCTTAATTGTGAAAGTGCTAAGTTCTGTTTTACACGGTAAGCAATCCTACATTTGAGAAAAAGTGTTTATCAACCTAATGATTTTAGGACACGTGTCTATTGTGATCAAGAAGATACTTAACGCGGACATTCCTTATGTTCCGTGGGTGACTGGGTACATTGCAATTCTTTTGGGTGCCATAATGACCTTTTTGGTGCAATCAAGCTCCGTATTCACGTCAGCATTGACTCCACTTGTTGGACTCGGCGTGATCAGTTTGGAACGCGTCTACCCTTTGACACTGGGATCCAACATTGGAACCACGACCACCGCAGTATTAGCATCGTTTGCTGTGGAGCCAAAATCCTTTGTACCCTCAATGCAGGTACATATACCAATTATGTTATTGTAATGCAGGCTAATTTTGAAATTTATTTTTCAAACAGATAGCGTTATGTCATCTACTGTTTAATGTGTCTGGAATACTTCTGTTCTACCCAATACCTTTCATGCGGTTTCCAATCCAGTTGGCTAAAATGCTTGGAAACATCACCGCTAATTACAGATGGTTCGCCATTTTGTACATGGTAGTCATGTTTGCACTCCTCCCAGCCTTATTCATTGGACTGTCCTTTGCGGGATCCATATATGTCCTTGTGGCAGCTTCAATACTTGGAGCACTCATCTTTTTCATCATTCTACTCAATGTGCTCCAAGAAAAGTGTCCAAAGGCACTTCCTGTTGCGCTTCGATCTTGGGAATTCCTTCCTTTGCCTCTTAGAAGTCTGGAGCCTTACGACAACTTGTTCTCTCGTCTGCCATGCTGTGCCCCTTGCAGAGGACATGACGATGCAGAAACAAAGGGAGGGTCAGGTCTCAGTGACAAACGAAGCTACGATTATCAACCGGGTGCACTCGTAGTCACAGAATCTGAAACAAGTCCCAAAGGACGCTATCATCAGAACATTGTTCAGGAAAACTTTGCAAATAGTGCCAAGGACACCATAGTAACTTCGAATCTTCAAAATGGTTATGGCCCACCTCCAAATGACACTCAGACTGCCACAATGAATGGGAACCATAACAATATTCTCAGCAATACAGTTCCAGTTCCACCTAATATTGATAGTAATTTGACTAATGGTGGGAATGGGGTACCTCCAATTCCCGTGGATCACTTCAATTCCAATCAAGTGGGCAGTACAAACGAATGCTACGATGAATCCGACGGATCCACAGAATCTATCATTCTCTGAAATCTTCTTGCTGCTAAGTGGAAAGAAAATAGGAATACGTCATAAGATAGACACGTTGGCCTGGTGTATTGTCCCAAGAATCTTGGTCCTTTTGTTCCACTCAATCGTGCCTTCATGAAGGCAATGTATTGTACGATACATCTATATAGGGAGACTGAAATATAATTTTAATTAAGACATAGCGTTATTACTAGATGAGACGATTCCTAGTCATTTTTTCTTTTCGGGCATTCACAGATTTGCGAAATATTAATTATTGTAGGTAAGCTCAATAGCAAATAAAAGCAAGGCAACAATCTCATCCAAATTGTGCCTCTGAGTTATTGACTAAGCGACCCAACATGGTTAGTCATGGACCCGAGAGAGATAAACTTCGTCCTCCAGTTTTATGATAAGCATGCGCGCATTTTTATTTCTGCAACACTTATCTAATAGTAACCCACACAAACTATGCCATATCTCATGTTGAAATCAATCAGCACCACCAGACCGGCATCGATTGGATTAAGGGATTCGACAATCTTATCTGCTAACCCCGATTCAGACCTCCAAAAATTTTTGTACTTCAATCATCGTCCTATCACGACAGCATCTGCACATTTTTTTTTACACAATGCCGTTTCTGGAATGGGCCCGTTATAGAAGCCGCATTGGGCACAAATATCTCCGCGAAGTTTTAGGGGAGTTCTTGGCCAGTTTTGTTTTTGGCGTAAGTGTTGCCGGTTTCATAATTATAATTGGGGTGATTAATAATTTAAGTGTGTTGGTATAGTTCCTTGTGCTAGGATGTACTGCCAATACATTGGCACTTTATCTTCCTTCGCCCACGTCAGGCGCACCACCATCTATGATAGCCCAATCATTTGAGCGAATGCCTACGATGGTTGCTGTGGGGGTTGCATTCGCATACTTCCTTGTGACTCTAATCTTTGGAAAGGTGTCCCGTGAGTGCCTCAATGAAATTACAAAACCCTGAAAATAATATTTCCGAATTTTTTGTTTGGTTTTGATAGAAGCTCATGTCAACCCAGCAATTTCGGTCGCATTTACAATTGCAGGAAAGCTCTCGTGGGTAAAACTTCATGCTTATCTGTTGGCTCAGTTTCTTGGAGGATACTTGGGGAATTTATTGGGTTTCACCTTATTTGCTTGTAAGGCAAAACCATAATTATACAAGGATTTGAAATATGTGGAACTAACTACAAAAATATTTTAGCCTATTTCTGGAGGTATGAATTCGACTTTGGCATCCGTTTACAGGACATCGAACAAGCTGCAGCAATATTTAATTCTGCCGGTGGGGTGATAAGCCTTGGTTCAGCATTTCTGAATGAGGTACTCTTACATCATTTTTTTAGACACCATTTGACAATTGGAAAATTGTGTTGCAGATAATCTTAACGGCAATACTGACGATGGCCCTCCTTTGTATCAAAGATTTTGTAAATGTCAACTCGAAGAAGCACTATATTCATGCCATCCTGATTTTACTAACTTTTCTGGCACTGTCACTTGCATTTGCCCAAACAACGGGTCTAATGGTCAATCCGATGAGGGACATTTGTCCAAGGTACCTCCACCATTGACCCTGCTTTTTATAGATGGAACAATTATTTTTAATTTGCTATTTTTTAGGTTGGTGGCACTGACTCTAGGCTACAGGTCGGATTTTGTTTTGCAGTCACAACTGTATAAAGGAAGCAGAAGCCCATGGTGGGTGGCCGGTACAATTGGACCCTTCATTGGTGCTATCTTGGGTTCTTTCCTTTACGTGTTCCTGGTTGGGCCACAGTTAGAAATGGAAGAAAAAGAAGAAGAAAATAGGCACAACGAATTGAATTGGAGACAAACAGTTTTTATGCCCAAAATAAGTCATCACCGATAAATAAATTGTTTATAACCGCATATTTTATGAAGCTATTCAGGCTTTTATAATCTGTTTTTCTCAGGTTGCCCCATCCATTCACAGGCTTTAATTGCAATCTGCTTGAACATCTCCCATTGTGAAAAACCAGAGCAACACAAATCTTGCACGACACTATTCATTCTCAATTTTTTGGCATACAATTTTTTCCCAAAAAACGATTAAATTCGAACCGAAGTACAGGATCCAAAAGATTTTGTGCAAAAGCAATTCAACGAACAGAATGAAAAATGTGCACCTTGCATACAGATGCACACATCTCTTCCATCAGTTATTTAAAGTCAAGTCTCATCATTATGATAATGTCAGGCATCATAGCGGTTTTCAATTAATTATTGCCACATATTTTTAGAACCATTGATGATGAGTGATATGTGTGTTCACAACCTCAAAACGAAATGTGCAATTTGAATCAATTGAAACGTAAAATGCCATGCCACTCAAACTAATCAATCTCAAGTTATTGGTCTATCTTGAAACGTTCCATAATTTTATCCTCATTTCATTATCTCGTTTTGCATATGGCTTGACTTTTCGTGTGGAGTTCAATTTATTACAAAAATTATCCTTGTGAATTTCGTCAGGTCGCATTGGCCACATTTTACATTATGTTGTGCCTCTTATTTTTTTAATTGTACCTGTAGAACTCATTCCTGTTGAGAAACTATCTAACAGTATCATCATCACATCCAACGTAAGGGATCTTAATTCTAATGTTTTCTTTTGGAGTCCCAATGTAGGATGCATCCGCTTGTTTTAGATTGAGAAGGACAAGGACAAAAGAAGAGGATGTTACGAGAAGGCGTTTTGAATTGGTGTGTGATGATAATGATAGTTGTCCCACCGTTATTTTGCATTATTGCAGTCAAAGCAGGGCCTCTGCCTGAGTCTCCTCCCAACCCTGCTGTGGAGTTGTTCGATTTCGTAAGCTGTTCCGTGGCTTGTTCAGGGTGGAGGATGTGCACTTTTACTAGGACATTTCTATCCTTTGTGACATGCTCTGAAAGTCGGCCTTTTGATTGTCCTTGCGTTTAAGAAAACTGTCTCTGTTAAATGTTCCTCCAAAGCAATTGCACATTACATTGACGCTTCTGTTACCCTCGGTGTGGTGTTTAGCGTTTTCATGCATTTCAAGATGCTCCAGTCGGCTAAAATGGAAATAAAGTATTCATACCATGACAATAGTCACAAGACATTAGCCTAGGGATGTGTGCACTTTGCAGTTCATTACAGGACATGACACATTTTGCATTACAATGCCCACTTTTGAACAAGCAACTCGCCGTACTCCTATCATTATTAAGCACAACGCACATCGTTCCGTTATATTAGTTGATCAAGGTAATTTAATTCTACATGTTGATTACAAGGTACTGTGGTCATTTTTTTTAAATAATGGTTCTTTCAACGCCGCGCGTTGGTCATCTTTTTTTAGAAATTATATATATTTAGCAAAGCGTTCTATTTCCAAAGGTTCAAAATCGCATAATAACACATTTCTGCATAGACTTCCGTTTGGAAAGTTTAATTTTGCAAAAAAGGTGGTAAACCCGCATTACTGATTTTGAGACAGATGCACTGTGGCATTGTTCAAAGTCGTCAGGTAGGTCCAGGTCCAGAAAAAATGAAGTCAGTGAAAGCCATGTTCGTAATTTTACTTCTGGCATCGTTGAGTTTGGTAAGTGTTACGTCGAATCCGACAATCACAAAATGGAAACCTCTTGTTTGGATCCTTTAGGGCGTACTGGGGCAAGAAGAGACGATGTGTGCTGGGGAAGATGTGAAGCTCACCGATCACGACAAGGATTCAATTACCGAATGTTTAGGCAAAGTTAATGTGAAAACGGTTTGGAAAATGCCTGCAGATAAGTTGCCCTGCTTTGGTAAGATATTCTACCTACTTTGTGCTAATCAAAGGCAACTAACCACATTCGTATACCTTAGGGGTGTGCATTCTGGAGAAAAAGGAAATGGTATGTTTGAATCGTCAATCAATTAAACGCTTCATTCGAAACTTGTACTCATTAGCTCACTGCGGATGGAAAGATCAACCATGAGAAGGCACTGAAGTACATTGAAGCAGCATTCCCTGACAAAGTGAGGAAGCCGTTGATTGATGGAATTGACAAGTGCATCAAAGAACATGGACAAAATGTGAAAGTCAAGGATGACCCAGGATGTGTAAGTTGATTCTTCAATGTTTCCAGTGCACATTAATAATTATTAATTGGTTGTTTCTATTGTTGCAGATGGTACGGGATGCGTCTATAGGTTTCTTAAAGCATAAATTTTATTAATGGTTTGGTTGGTGATTGAGCAGAGTTTCTTGAATGTGGGGCAATGCGTTCATGACGTTTTCCTGGACGTAAGTTCTTTTTACCAGATAAGGTTGAAGATTGTAATATTTCTAACCATAGGTGTGCATCGAGTGACAACAATGACCTCAAGTCTGGCGTATTTCAGGGAAAATAAAGTTTTTATTACTTATTTGGAAATACTCTCACGACGGAATGAACAATGGTCTTTTGTGGACATTTTATAGCATTGATTAAAATACTTTTTATTCTTGACAGAATGCATGTACATATAAACATAACAGAAAAGTAGAAACTTCAATTTCATACAAATTCTCCAGTTGATGTTGTGTACCGTTTGGTTTTTGTTGGGGTAGGTATTTGTGTTCTTGGTTTAGGCACTGGCGCCTTTTTTGAGGGGCTCGTGTCCACTGCTACTGGTGGCAAGGGTTCTCCTGTATACTCTTCGACTATTTGCGACAAGGGGGTTAACTCCTCTCCTATTTTCCGTTTGTAAATATGATTGGCAGCCTTGCATACACTATCAAGAATGAATCCCAGGTCGCTGTCAATAAGTTCTAGAACTTGCGTACTGCTGATCTTCTTTCTCGCCTTATCCATATGCTTCAGCTCAGTCAGGATGACCTCACACATCGCGTTTTCAATAAGAGTTTGCCAGTCTGGGGCCACTAACTGCATGACGTCTTGACAGAAATGGAGCCATGATTTGGCAAAAGACACTGTGTTAGTCCCAATTTTGAGGGTTGTTTCATCTAAAAGCGAAATGCAATGGTTTGATGGCAACACCATAATCAATTATTGTTATTTTACCCTTAACGTAATCCTTCAGACCAGTCACTCCTAACTCTGCCATTTCGGCATGCGTCTTATTCAATGTAGCTCTATCTGGGAATTTCATCATAACGCCAATTTCGCTTTGAGACCTATACCGATGTCTAACAGCTTCGATCAGTTTGTCTTTGGCGTCGATGACAGTTCTTTCCACATGAGGAAGTAAGTGCGAATCTACAGTTGTAATTACATCCATCCCCATTTCGGTTAGCTACACAAATACAAAAACTCTCTTGAGGTAAATACTCAATACTAATGGAAGATTATGTTAATTACTTGAAGACTTTCTGAACGTAGCCTTTCGACGCAATGGGATACTGCAGATAAATGGGCTTGAGTACCAAACAATTGTCGGCAAAAGACGCTGAGAAAATAGCTGACTTCTGTGTTGACCCATACGACAAGACCTGGACCAAAGGAATAATTATTGGTTAATGCAATTACGCAAAGCAAATACAAACCTGCAATGGAACTTGTCTTTGGAGAAAACGATTTGGTATATTCCTTCATTGTGTCCACAATGTTGGTAAAAAATATTGTCACCATGTTGTCCAAGTAGAGCTGGCTTCTTCCTTCGGTTTTAAGTCGCTTCAATCTGAAAAAAGGTTGTGAAATGTTGCAATAAATCCGCTTCGTTTTTTTGGGAAAAGTCCATCTGTACCTTTGCTTTATGTAGACAGATCGATGTTGAAGAAATAGTTGTGCAGCCTGATTTTCTCTACCAAGTCTTATCAAAAGTTCTATAGACTTGCGTATGGACCGTGGACCACCTTGCAAAATCTTCTCTGGTGTCATTACTTGAAGATTGCTAACCAGGATTTCAACGAGATGTTTCATTCTGGCTTCTATTTTTGTTCTGAGAAGAAAAATGATTAGAATAGATACTGTATGTTAACGTAACGTGCTTTGGTAAATTCTCGGAGGCGTACTTTATTTCCTTCAGAGTTGTCCCAATCTGCTGTCCCTCTAGGAATTCTTGAAAGCTTTCGTATTGATTAACTGTTTCCAAAAAATTTCGCTGGGCAATCCACACATCTAAATCTTCTGGCAAATCTAGGACCCAATCAGGGAGAGATGGCTGTAAGGAAACTCCCATGGAGTCTTCTGGACTCTTCGCCCTTTCTGAATCCATTGATGGAAATCCTGTGGGAGGTAATTCACTGATTGGACTTTCAATGGACATGCTCTTCCCTGCCTTGAAGGGATTTCGAAAAATCTTTTGTTGGCTTTCGATTTGATGGACCCAAGCATCCTACGAGTACAAGTGGCGTTTTACTCATCAAAATGTTTTCTGAAGTACCTTGTCTGGTTGACTGGGACACTGTAGCAAATGCACATTGGGAAAGATCAAAAGCTTAAAGGTACACTTGGGACACTCTGGATCTCTTATGTTAACCACCAACCCCACTGAACCAAGTTCATAGAAGGCGTCAAATTTATACCGTTGAGGTCCTCGTCTAAAAGATAAGATCAACAAATCCAATCCAATGAATACTAATCCTAAGTCAATGTATTGCTATTACCTATTTGTCATCCATGAAGCCAGCATTATTCCATCATTGAACAAATATCCTCTTTTCCTTTGAACCGCCGAGTAATTGTCTGGGTCGATCTCCAACAAGTCTCCCTCATGGAGCAAACTTCTCTGTTCATTTTCTACCACTTCCTGCAACAAAGAAAGCAATCATTTTAGTTCTGTCCGACTATCTTAAATCAATCCATCTTACCGCCGCTCCTTCTACTTTTTCCAAAATTGCCAACATCTTTTGCTTGGCCATCTCGTCATTCCTAAATGAATGTGACTTTATGTCAGCCTCCGTAGGCGTTTCCACGACAGCCACAGTTGACTTTCTCCCAACAATGGAAAAATCCATCAATCCTTGGACAAGATTCTTCTGATCACGTAGCATTTGTGATATCTGACACATTTCTCCTGCCAAATCTAAAAAGAATAAAGAACAGCACAACCTCAGAATAAGTCACTCTATCTATGCGAAATTCATCCTATTCCAACTTACACGATATGTCCTTCGCAGTCTCAATGAATTGTCCGTAATGTTGGAACACATTTTTCTTCAGAACGGTGTGTGTCTCATCGGACAAGCTTTGAAGCTTAGCCTTCTGCGCTGCCAACTCTGTTCCGCCCACACATTTTGAACCAATTTCATTGACATCTGATAAATCAAAATACAAACAAATCTTTGCTGTAAAAGATCATATGTATTACATCCTCATTGTTCATTCACAATTACGAACAAATGAGACCATCTTCAATCTTATGGGATACACAATAAAAGCATTGTTCAATTGTTATAAATTCAAGATTGACTTACATTTTTCAGGGTCGAAGTCTTTGGACGCAAAAATGTCCGACAGACTCATGGTGATGATGCACTACTGCCTTTCCAATTGTTGTGGTACACCCAACAATTTCCGATTGTTTCTTTGAAAAGAAACAAGAAGCCACAAATTGAAAGTCTCCTTATCCACAATTAGAAAAGCAAAACTATTGACACTTTCTGACAATCGATGATCAGCTGCAATGATCGTCTTTACAGAAGAGGGAAAGAACTCGTATCACTGCTGCTGCTGATATCGGCTGGTGTTTCACTTTCTTCATGAAATTTTTGGAAAAAAAAATTGTCCTTGGTGTCACAGTGCCTTTTGATTGTTGAAATGGATTGTTGCATTGGGAGATAGATAAGGTGGTTATCTGGGTAGTCTCGTTTGGACTATGAGTCACCAAGGGAACGTCCGTCTCCTGTACAAAACCATCCTGCGACTCCATCGAGCCCTACCGGCAGAGATAAGGGAGTTGGGGGACCAGTATGTCAAGGATGAGTTTCGTAGACATAAGAATGCTGGACAGGAGCATATAGGACCCTTCATGATCGAGTGGTCGGTAAGATGAAATAGAATGAGACATGGACAAATTACCATTGTTCTTTTTTATACAGGAGTACTGCACCACGCTTGCCAAACAGTTAGGAGTACGAGGTCCCAAGACGGCTTCGGGCGACCTGGGTAAACCTCTTCCAGAGACGAAGTTGGACGACTTTGAGGGACAACAGGTCTACCAATTGTATGAATTGAGGAAAAGCATTGCCCCCGTTCCAGGCGATGAGGAGGAAAGCGTTGGTAGTGACAAAAGATAGTATGCAAATACCAATTCCTTGAATTTCTTTATTGAATAAACGAGAGAAACAATAGAGCAATATATCGGTCCTATAAACGCGAATGTGGTTTTATTTAAAAAGCCTAGATTCAGGATGTAGCCTAGCCTAGCGTGTATCCAATATTCAATAAATTAAGAAGGCTACATAAAGGCTAAGTGGTTTTGACTTGACTATATGGGTGACAGGTTATGTATTGTAAAAATCACAGATAACACCTTGATGATTATAGCTGCAAGAACAGTAGTTTTAGCGGACTTCATACTTGCACTGCACGTCTTAATATTGATATCGTAGTCATATATTGCACCATAAGTTGCGGTATGATTATTTGTCTGACTTAAATTGAAAAATCGTATTGCGCATTGCGTGACGTTTTTATAGTGGACATCACTTTTTTTTGGAAAATAGCAGTGGTGTAAGGCCGCGTGTGACGTTGTGTACACCATTTTTGTACTCATAAGTGGAACGTAATACGTTAGTAATTAATACTTGTTAATTACACTTATATTTATAACCTAGCATGGTTCTTTGGCGCTTTAAAGGCATTGGTAAATTCTAGTAGTACGAATGTTTAGTGCCTCTGACATTAATTGTTGCGTGGGTTAAACCTAAAAAACTGTATTTTACGCATTATTACTCTGTGTTGAGACGTTGAGCAAGGAATTCTGAAATGCGATTCTGTAACTCGAAATTCGGTGTGAGCGTCATACTTTCTAATTCCATGTTTGTCAATGGACTCGTCGTTTTACCGGTGAGAAACCACTCAGTAATAGCAACTCTCTCGTACGTATGTCCATCGCAGGTTGTGACTGGCTCAATCATGATGTCATGGGTGATTGGGCAGAAAAACTCGATGGGAGCTGCGATAGTCATTGATTTTGACATGCGACTTTTTCCCGTGCCCACGCCCAAGGATTTCAACCACTTGATTTCAGTCAGTATTTTGGACCGAACAGCGTTATCCTCTATACATTATTAATGGGTAGAGGACATGTAAAACTTTTGTGGTTCTCCAATGATGAAGGTCAAATTGAAGTACTTACCAATGCCAAGCTCGCTTCGTAAAGTGGTATCGGTCATGGTTGCCAGCTTCTCTCCACTTATTTCGTGGGACTCAAAGACACTTCCAAGGTCTCCCAATCCAATTTCTGCTAGCCAGTTGATGACATCTTCACAGGTCCATTTTGACATAAGATTTTCCACTGCCATATGCTCGACTGATGTTACGTCGTAGGCAAGGGTCCCTTTCAACTGCCATACTTTTACTGAATGATCACTGGAGCCTAAACGAACATATTTCATTTCTTTAAGTTATCGAAAGTACAGTAAGAAATAAACATACAAGTGGCCATGATGGATCCGCTCGGGGCAAATGCACATGATGTAACATAACGGTTGTGGCCTTCGACGACATGCAGACAGGTTCCGGTAGCCTGTCAGGAATAATAACAATGAAATTTCAACGGATATAAATCAAATCACTTACAACATCCCACAGTCGAACAGTTTTGTCCCCAGCAGAAGATGCGAGGAGTTTCCCAGACGGGGCAAAGGTGACGCACATAACATTAGCGTTGCCATGGTCAGTAAGGATATGGCAGGTTGTGAGAGAAGTGCGACGCTTTGGTCCTATGTCCAAATACCAGATTTTTATTAGAGAGTCATTGCCCCCGGTAGCTAGAAGGAAGCGATGCTGGCCATGTGTACCACCTAAACCTGCAATAATTAAATCCGTCTCATTATACCCCATCATCGCACATAATAGTGAAGTATCTCGGTCATGCCTATGGGGGAAAAGTCACAAGATGTGACTCCAAGCTCATGTGCCTCTTCGGTAATTATTGAGGCTGTTTTCCCATCATCTACACAGTCCCATAATTTTATGAAACCACTTGCACATCCAGTAATCACGAAGTTTCCATCAGGCGTAAAGGCAGCACCGTATATAGCAGCTTCATGCCCTTCAAACTGCCTAAAAAATTCCCAGTGACAAAACATTTGGATGAATTCACAATGAGACCTTCATAACAATTCTTACTTGATGATAGATTTTGTTTTCATTCTCCAAAGTGACGCTTTCTCATCATCTCCTGCAGCGATCAAGAGGGTTCCATCCAAAGAAAACTTGCAAACACGTAACGCTCCTCCACTAGGATGGTAAAAGCCTCCTTCTTTCTCCTGTAAAGTGTTGTGTTAACTTTTTTTGAAAACCACTTGAATTGACCAATTGTTACCTCGGTATTAAAAAGATTAACAGTCCCGTCAGTGGATGCTGATGCGATTAGGTTGGCTTGTGGGGAATATGCGACGCAATTCACGGCATATTTGTGAGAGCAAACGGTTGCTATGTCGACTTCCTCTTGAACGTCAACACGAAATGCAAAGAGATGTTTTGCGCTACTGTTCCATTGAAAGAAATCAAGACAAAGAAACAAAAAACATGTTCAAGCGACATGCCCAATAGCAGCGAGATAGCATAACACACTACAGTTTATAATTAGTTAATCAAAAGAAGAAATTACGGCTCTGGTCATCAAATGAGAAGCTGGAAGAGGTTAACTTTGATTTTACCCGTTTGCACCCAAACTAGAAATAGCAGTCTTGAAACAAGGTAAAAGCATAGAGAAGTTGCCACAAAGAAACAGAGGATACTATGGCTTTCACTATATGTAAGTCAGGACTACATCCATGTTAGCTTCGCCAAGTCCATAGCTGTTGCATTTTCAAAGATTGCAGTAAGACATTCGGCGAACCTCACCTTGCAGCTGCCACCACAATGGCAGTTCCAATGAGCACGCAAGAATTGAAGTCTACTTTAGGCACTTCATAAGATCTTATAAGGACAACGCCATTTTCCTCTTGAAGCATTCTAGATCGACACATCTTTTCATATTGTGGCCACATTTCCCCGCTCAACAAATTACAATCCATTCCCTGAGCGGAATTAAGCTCGCTCTCTAGACTTATCGTCCCAGCCAAGTCCCAAATGATGACTCGTTTGTCATTGGAACCTTGAATATAAAGAAAGTTCATGAGATGGATAATGCTTTATGTTTCTAAATCACTTCGTACCAGATGCCAAAAGCTTTCCATCGGAGGAGAACCCACAAGAAGTAACGTATCGATCATGGCCCTCTATCACTTTGGCACATTTGCCACTAAGCTATAATGAGATACAAAACATATACTATTGCAAGCCTGTAATTTGTCATGGCGCACATACCTCCCAGAGTCGGATAGTTTTATCCCCTGATGTTGATGCAATGAGCCCTCCCGTAGGACTGATCCGGACGCACATAACACTTTCTGAATGACCCTGAAGGACTCGCAACAAGCGGATGTTTGATTTCGGACCGGACAATGATACATTCCACAGCTTGACTAGGTGGTCATGACCCCCTGTGACCATTAGACAAAGTTTCCCAGCTCCACCATCGCCTGACAAAAAGGAATCATTTCATATTAACCAATTAATTCTCACGTGATGAAAAGACATTTGCAGCATACCACTAACAATCGCTGGAGCGAACGCCATAGAGGTCACACCTAAATCATGAGAATTTTCCTCGGTCTTCAGTGGCTTTGACGTCTCCTCAACATCCCACAAATTCAATAGGCCAGCACTACACCCGCTAACCACGTAACTCTCGTCAGGGGAAAAGCTGGCTGCAAAAATAGCTTCCTCGTGGCCTTGCATGGTCCTGGTCATTATATGGAAAATTATTAATTCTGCAAATGGACTGCCATTTCCACTATACCTTTTCAACGAGCGTGTGGAAATATCCCAAACATTTAGAGTACCGGAATCCCCCGCAGTTAGAAGCAATGTGGATCTGGATGAAAACTGACACACCCGAACCGAGGAATTACCTGGTTGAATGAAGCTTGCCAATTTGTCACCCGACTGTAAATAAGATAATGACACATAGTCCTCATAATCCAACCCAATTACAATTGAATGACTTACAGTTGCATCCCACAAGATAGTGGTACCGTCGACCGAAGCAGTTGCTAAAATTGTGCCATATGGAGAAAAGTCGACACACGAAACCTGTAGATAAAATATAATACTGCACATGCATTCGCCCAATTTTAGTTTCATAATTTATTCAGGTTATACCGAATACTTGTGCTCTTTCAGTGGAGAAAAGCTCAACCTGGCGAAGCCCTCTCCTTTTGTCCACTTGCAAATTTCCACCTTTTTGTCCCTGCAATAGAAGAATACATCAGCGTCATAGTATTTTCATGTAGGACATGTATGAAAGTATCCTCTTTTCTTACCCAGACCCAGTTGCAAGGATAAAGTTTCTCCCAAAGGCCACACTGTTGATATCCCCCTTGGACAATTCCAGGGTCTGAAGGGTCCGGACGGTGGACAGATCCCAGATTGCCATTCCCTCTTCAATCCCTGCCATTGCAATTGCATACAAATTACTCCAATCCCAATTTTCAAAGTTACTAAATGCGTAATCGATAATTATTGTCCCACCGCCACATCGAGTGGGTGGAAATATTATCAAGTCGTTGTCATCATCATTTGCAACTGACTCGTAATTGGATTTTGATTTTGATGCATGAGAACCATCAGCACTGGTGTCTAGATCTACACCAGAGTCAACAGAAGGGTACAACTCTTTGTCCAAAAACTTTTCAAGATCCCTTTTCTTTCTGAAATTGATGTACACTTGACTGATCTGGATAGAGTTTATAATCCTATTTTTCAATGAACCACTACGACTCGCAATGCTGCTAAAGCTAGGCGTGCGAATTAATTTGGCATAATATCGTCCCATCACCAACGTAGACCACAAAATTGTATAAAGTTTCACACTACACCATCATCGTTGGTTGTTTCAACATGCAAAAAAAGTAAAATTATTTATTGCTTTTATATATAGAACTTCAAGGTGTATTACTCATAGTCACACGATTTTTACCACCACACGACCACGATCCAATGTTTACAAAAGATTCACGAGACTTTTCATTTCAAGGATGTTTTGTGTGGCGTAGAAAGTTGGGTACGAGTGAGATGAGATGATGAGACGCAAGTCAATAAGTCTAGTGAAATGTGTGCACGAGGAGGGTTGAGCTGGGCTCGCTTTCACCTACAATTCTAACTTTCACTTCATTTTACATTCTTCTACCCTTCAATCTTGACAACGGTTATCGCATGGTTGGTTGGATATAATTGCTTCACCACATGTCCATTAATTTTGCATAGGTATGACCCGAACACCGGTTTATATCTGTCTACAAATCTTTTCATCAAATGGCTTGTGTCTCACTGTTCCCCAGATTCAACGTTAATTAAATAATTCTAATTAAAATTTGAGGGGTAGGTATTTTGGTAGACACTGAAGAATGTTCACTTCATGGGAAACGGCTGACAAAAGCAAGCAAAACCTTACTTGTCCACCCTTTTGTTTTAACTGACGGATCTGGAGAAAGTAAAGTCAAAGCCATAACTTAAGGTTGGCGAAGTGGAACCTAGAACTCGCCCAACTTCGATGTAAACCTTTAATGTAAGTTCGTTTGGCGACTGAGAATTGACGAGCTATCCATAAAACAAACGGGTATCGACCGGGGTGGACATGCAAGAACATATTGATGATGCCTCATTTCATACAATATTTATGTCATTACATATTTATTGTCTTTCTGCCCGGTGCCCTATTAAACGAGAGCTAGGTTAGGATGATTATCTTGATATACGCAGAGAAAAGTTCTCAGGACGTCCTACGTAGTGACAAGGTCTTTTTCATACCTTCTTTGAAAAAATTCAATCATGTTATATAACCAAACCGCTTTAAGTACCAAACGAGAGAATGCAAAGCCCGATTTTGACCTCATATTCTGGATTTACTGTCAAATTTTGAAGAGAAGCGAATGTGGCTAAAGTTGTCATGGAATTTAAATCGCTGAATTCCTACCGTTGTCCTGTGTGACTATAGAATTTGAATGTATGCTTTGATCAGCCATAAATTAAGCAAACGCAGAATGAACACGCCCCAACTCTGAACTCCAATGTCCTCATGAATTATTCCTGCAAGACAGGACCGTTCTATAATGTGATGTTCTGGAGAAAGTTTAAATTTCAGGTAGGACTATGGGTATGGTCTAGGCATTATCAAGTTTTGAATATTTTGTCAACGATGAAAACCATACATAAGCCGACCCTTATTTAAAACAACGACAATTGCGAAATACGAATTGTAACTGATGAAATAATCAATACCCGCTCATGCATCAAGTTAAGTGATTGATTGATATAAGCCTCGGCTATAAACATAACTTAATATTTGGAGGGTGTGTCCTCAGAAATCTATAGTCAAATAAATGACATGAGTACTCTCAACTCCTTCCAATCAGAATAACGCTAAAATAAATGCAGGCTTAGTAAGTATTCCTTTGCAATTAAGTACAGCAGTGTGACATTGTTCTCACTTTGGTTGAATTATTTGAAGGGGTAGGACAGTTCTTATAACGAAAATTATAGCGTAATGCAAACGCGGTTACGACTTATGCGAATCATTTCGCCGTATCGCGTTGCAGCAAAAGTCTGAAAATCGAATTACCTTACAAACACCAGGCTGCAGTAAATGATTTCATATTGGCTGCATCGACGGACCTCCATTAGTTAATAATAGATTTAATTAACGCCAGGCTTCCTTAATTACGTGCAATCTCGAAACCAAGAAGGAGTCTCAATCCAATATCAATCCAATGGTCGTATGAAGAAGTAACTCTTGTCCTATTTAACACCATCAATAATTCAATGCCCCTTATTCTTACGAACACAAACTGTATCGGCACTGGTCGAAAATGAGATTAAGTCGGATTGACGCAAAACACAGACTAAACTCTATTTCTTAAAAAAAACTAATGCAAAAAGTTTACCAAGCCAAAAAAAGCAACCCAAATATTGACACTTCTTTAACTAAAAGGATGAAGCTTTTAGAGTGAAGTTTCTGTACATAGAAATGACACTGTATTCAATATTTTGCGAGCCTGAAAATTGTACGTATGGCGTAATAATAAGAAGTTTTCTACACAAAAGGAATTGATTGATCCACATGCCAATTTTGGTACAATCCCCCACTAATTTTCAGTTGGCCATAGTTCCGTTCATCGGGCTGTTATGTCAATAGTATAAAGTGAGTAAACCTTTTGTAATCGACGGACCAATCAATAACCTGTCTCTTTTCGCATAATATTTAACAGGAACGTTATCGAATTTCTTCCTTCAAGAACAAATAATGCATTCGGTGATGCATGCAATGAGAACAATGTCCGTGGACCATTTGAATGGAAAATAGAAAATAACTTCATACTGTTTTTAATTTTCACGTCTTTACGAAGTAATTTTACATTAGTTGCATTGCCCCGTCCAAAAAAACTGTTCAGAAACGTGACTAATTACACGTTTCACCATTTTGCCACATTTCTATCTATGTCACTGTGCCAGTGCCACGCAATTGGATGGGAACAATTACTACACCGACACCAAGCTCTTACCCTGGATTGGATGGGACATTTGCGGTGTGGGGTGCACAAGGAGTCCTCAAGGCCTCTAACAATGTTGTCCGAAGCGTACAACTTAACTTGTTTTTTGAACATTTATTTCCAAATTCGATGTCTAAGCTAAAAGTAACCACGTGCACATTACGGAAAAATAAAGCTAGTGTCGGTATTAATACAAAATTACTTACATGTTTGCGCAAAAAGTCTCCAGTTTGGATTACACAAACTCATTCATAAAAATATTCTTTTGGTGGTCAATAGTAAGTAGAAGGAACATGAAGAGACGAACAGCAGACGAAATGTTACAGCTTCTAATTTACAGGTCACATGAATTGGCTAACCCCGTGTTCATACTGGGTCTCTAACGCAGTTGCATCTGGACTCCCAGAAAGGTTTGCAGTACGTGCTCCACTTCTTGACGACGTCGCCCTATCTTGAGGGGTAGTGGGTCTGTATCCGGAGTCACTTGAGTTCACTACTTCTAGATTGTCAGGGTGAGGTTCCTCTACTTCTTGCAATCCCAGTATTTTTCGAATGGGGTTTGGCAACCGATCTTCAGCAGCAATAACTTGTAGGTAAAAGCCTTCGGCCAAAGCTAAAGTCTTCTCAAGGTCGATCCTCATGGACAAATCGTTTACATGCTAAACAAAGAATGCAATTAATGGAAAAATTGATTGAAAAATTTCGATTGTCACACTTACTCTTAGTATCTCGCTGAGACCAAACTTATTTTCCATTATGGTTGATCTGTGCTGGACTAAAATAGCTAGACCAATAAACAGGGTGTAATTGGGTCCAGGTAGCTCTGTCCACAACGATTCCCAAAGAAGCAAAACATCCGGGAATGAAAACTCTCTCTGTAAAATAAATAATACGTTTATGATGCCATATTGCACCTTAAAAAAAGTTCCTAGCAAGCCTACCTTGTACCAAATCAATAACCACCTGAAGCCAAAATACATGTTTGATGCATCACAGGCGTCAAGGTACGCACCCAGTCTTGGGTCTACCAGCTGCAGGAGTGTGTAACTATCGCGTAGCTGCTTTTGCATTGATTCTTGGCTCAATTCAAAATTTGTGGCCTATCACAAACATTGAAAAATTACACATTTTCCTGTTTTACGACTATGTCAATTATGTTATGACATATCTTACAATTCTTTTCATGAAGTTAACGAAAAGCCAAAATGACATTACTTCATCTTGAATCTCCATCAGCAATGGGGCAAGAACGTCGCTCATTCCTTGAACGTATCCAAGGTTAAAGTTGTACATCATGTACGTCATCAGAATATTTTGTAAAGTGTCTGTTCCTTTGTTATTGTCTCCTTTGAAAAAGTCCACAGTCCTATCTGTACGAAGGCAATCCTTGTCTGTAGAATAAACATTTGTATTTTTAGGTTAATCTTCCATCATGAGCAGGGCAGCCATAATCACTCTTACCTATCAAAGACTTAAAATCTCGGAACAAGTGAAATCTGTCCTCCTGGTCTTCAGTGATTGTCGCCCACTGCAGCTTCATCCTATTGTAAGAACATGTCTTCTCTGTGTACTGTTGCCGACGCTCTTCGTATGTGCTTGAACTGGTGAAAACGCCAAGTAGGAAAGGCCAAACGTGCGTTCGTATTGAAGACTCAATTCCCTAGTAATGGATATCAGGGGAAAAATTAGTTAACTTCACGACAATAGAAACACTTTTATCGAACCCCGTGAAATATAATCTGCTTAATCTCCTCCATGTTAGTAACTCTCCCTTCATTGTCCAAATAATTCAACCATTGTTCTTGGCTCAACGGTTGTCCTCGAAAAGTCTCAGGTCGGGGTGGCAATTCAACACTAGGTTTCTCAGGTTTATATATCACTTCATATCCTTCTTCGTTGGTAGTGTAATCAGCGTCCAGTCCGTCGGAATGAAAACTTTGGTTAGAATTGTCAACACTTCGACTAGGACTTTGCTCGTGGTCATGATCAGACGGTTTAGGAACATGGAATATCGTGCCACCACCAGGCAGTTCTCCATTAGCTGTTCATAATAAGAGACAATCAGAATTATGATAATTCAATCCCAAAATTTTTATGCTTACTGGCATAGTGTCCGATTTTTGCTGCCACCGTGCATGCTCCTCCAATAGGGTCATTTCGTAATTCTTTCATGAATCCCCAGATATTATTCAACTGAGGAACTTGCTCGGCCAAAAGTTCAGCCACAACATTCTGAATATCAGTCACAGAAGGGGGGTTCTGCTTTGGACCAATCATAAAAAGCTTTTTCGTATGCTTCGACCTGAACCATGCAAATTAAAAAAACATTAATGTACACTAAAATATGGCCGATATTTGATACTCTTACTCTGTAATCTTCACATAACGCTGCAGCGCGGAGATGAAATTGTTGGGTCCACATCGCTCGAAGACAAATGGATTTAAGGTTGTCCCGTCGCTATGGATAAATATCACTTCATTTTTTCCAACGATCATGAAGGACTTCAGTTCCGCCAACTCCAATTTAATCGGTCTTATGTACTCAGAGGCACGAGGATCAGCAAGAAGCTCTACAGATTGATCTAAATGACCAAATTCAATCACAGTTCGTTACAGTCTCGGGATTACTGTTGTGGTGACAACCATTACCATTGGCCTTGTAAAACCCAACTCCGGGACTCGAGGCGCGTGGAGAGTTGGCCTTATAAGGACTGGAGGGTTGAGGTGAGGGTGCGTCAACTGACTTCCACTCCAAATAGGCTCCAAACCTCTGCATAAAAGAAAAAACAGACAAACTTATCAAACGCCCTATAAAGGAAAGCAGTCTTACATCCTCCGTAATGTGAAGTTTTCCAGGAGTGAGGTGCGACTGATTCCTTAGTTTCCCATTAACTGCAAATTTCTGAGAGACTCCACCTTGCTCGAACTTTAACTATAAAAAATACCACTTGCTTTCATATACCTTTCGGAAAAATATAGAATCCAAACTTAAACATACCTCAGCTTCAGTTGGCTCCACGGACTCTACACTTTGGAAACTGTCGTGGGATTGATCCATGTCCTCGAATTAGGATTTATAAATCTCCGCAAAAATGACAACACTTCCCTTCTGCCAGTGTCAGTAAAACTGTCTTCCTTGATCTGCACTCAATTCTTGAGGCTTAAAGTCTTATCCTCGACTCAAATCTCAATGCAAACACTTCCCTAACTTCCTTAAAGTTTCAACTAATTGCAAAACGCACGCACAAAAGTTATATACCTACGTAGCCCCATTTACTCGACCCAACGTCCAAATTTCCAAATGGTCAGTCAAGCACTTCACGAATCCCCTTGCAATCTGCAAGACGGAAAGAACTTGTCAGAAATTTAAAATAACAAAATTCTAGTTTACACGTACAAGTGGTTGAAGAAGTGAAGAAAGTCTGGAATAGAAGAAGAAAATTGAAAATCTCCAATTCATCACCCAACACTCCTATATCATCTGCTTAATTGTTAATGTCATCTTGGGTTAACTGCTTTGTAAATTAAAGTGACTAAAGCAAAACCAATGACTAATCCTCAACTCACAGAGAGTACAAATATAAACACTTTGCATCATCTGATCTTCTTCACGTACACAACCCAAACTGTTTTTATGGCTTTTGGACTCGAGTAAAAAGAGTGTAGTGGAGAAAACACACGTCTGTTTGTCTGGTCTTCCTCTGATTTGACAATGGGATCCATTCATTCACATTTGTGACTCATTCATTCATACCTCTCTATTTACAATTCAATTCTGCAGGTACAATAATAACAGGTATGTCC